>OU342743.1:66156326-66178267 GCA_910589775.1 Avena eriantha | reverse complement strand
CCCGGATCTTGTACACTTCGAACATGCACACACCTAGAGCCGGGTTAAGTTCCACTTGGCCCGGATCTTGTACACTTTGAACATGCACCAAGCTAATTATGTTTCTGTACTCCTTTCAGGTAACCACCAATCGCCGGAGTGCGGAATCCAACCTCTGCTGGATACCCACAAGATGCTACGTGCAAAGCAAGCTGCACTTCTCGCGGGAATACGAGGAAAAAGGGTAAAATTTCTTCCTTGGCGCTTGTTTGTTTTCTCTCATCTTCCTATGCCGAACTAATCCCATCCTTCGGTTCCGCAGCTGGGGTGGAGGCTGAGAACACGATTATGCGGAAGAATCTGGAGCAGATCAAGGGTAAGTCATTTTGTCCGATCTTACAGTGCTTTTCATTTCCTTTTCTCCTGGCTCGGCAAACATTCATACCTCGGCTCTGCCGGGTCAACACGCTATTTCAGCATCGCTTGAAGATAGTGTGCCCGTGCCTAATATGATGCTACATTTTCTCGAACAAGCAGGGCAGCACCAAGCCGAGCTTAAGAAGAAAGATGATGAGCTCGCCCTCCTCTCGACCAAGGACGATGAGATCACTAGGCTCAAGGCTGAGATGGAGAAGATGAAGGCCCATCACCAATCCGAGCTCAAAAAGGTTGGCCAGAATTACACAGAAGAGCACGAGCGCCTCAATCTCCAGATCGCCAAGGACCAGGATCTACTCAAGGAGTCCAACATCCAGCTTGGGTCGGCGAATGCTGAGCTTGAGCAGCTTCGTAAGAGACGTGATGACTGCACCAGGGAGTTGACCCGGATCCTCAGCCATATATCATGTAAGTAACTTTCCCTTATCCGACCTACTTCTCCGGGTTACTTCATATGTATTTTCTTCACCTTCTTGCTTTGTCTTGTTTCCAGGAAAATTTCCAGAGGGCACTGCTATTGCAAGCGCATCAGTTGCAGACTTCCGCTGAGAAAGGGGTACTCCTGCTGCTCCTGACTGAAGAGATTCCCTATGACATGGAGGACCTGTTGGTCAGCTTGTCATCTTGCGTGGAGGTCATCAAGAATTATGGCAAGGACATCCTCGACGTTGCAGTTCGCATCTTCAACATGTTCTGGCCCAGAGAAGATACTCCGGAGACCACCGCAATGCTCGTTGAGAAGCTAATGGAAACCGAGACCCAGCTCGACCTCTAGAGAGAGTCCGCTGGACGTGCCGCAGCTGATACCATTCTTCACCACATACTCACGTGGTATGAGAAGCTAATGGAACCTCCTCACACGCCTGCGCACAGGATCCAGATGGACCAATGACCCGGAGTGGGTAGCTCGGCGCCAGGCTTGCGCTCATAGCCTCATCGAATACGCTCCCATTCATGAATGGTCTGAGGGGCCGAGCTTCCTGGAAGCTACTGGGGACGAGGAGGTTGAGAACGATGAAGATGGCTCGGACGGAGAAGAAGAAGATGACGCCTCGGATATTGAAGGCAGCGAAGATGATGCCGAACTTCCTCCTCCTGCTGCTCCTTGAGCGAAAAAACTTGAAAATTTATCAGATCCCCGGTATGCCGGGTGGAGTTGTATCCCATATACATGTGATATTTTGCTTCTAAGTTCTTATGCCTGATTAACTTGGGCATAGTCCCCGAGTTTCTTTTTCTTGTTCGTCCAATGTTTTGGCTCGGCTCGTGTCTACCTTGATTCGGTTTTACGACTTACGAATCCGAGCTTCAAAAATTGTCTTAACAATACTGGGAAACTTTTATACTTAGCTCAAAATAAAACCGCATAATAAAATAAATACAAGGTTAGTCCAAAAAATAAATGTCGGCTCGAATAAATTCTTTTCCTTAGTCGTTTTTCATGTGCTACGCAATTCCAAACTTGTTCTCTTGCTTGCCATGAAGCCAATTCTTGTTGGACAGCAGCAAGTCGAGGAGTTGGGTTCTTGGTGCTCACACATTACTAATCCGAGTCAAGTAGAACAACTTATTCCAGCTAATGCACAAAAGACAACAAATATTATTAAGGCACTCCCCGAGTTACTGCTCGAGGTGTCAACATTTCATTGATAAGCTCACTGCCGACATACCTACCGACATATGAGAAGACTCGGATACATACACTTCTTAGCTAAGTGTAGAAAGGACGAAGTAGGGCTATATTCCATGGTCACTTAGATTCCTCGCCGGACCTGTCCGCCTTGTTCTTTTCCTGTGGCTTTGCATCTATAAGATAATAAGAATCATTGTGCAATGCCTTGCTCACGATGAATGGCCCTTCCCATGGGGGGATAATTTATGCATGCCGACAGTACGTTGTACCAACCGGAGCACCAGATCGCCTTCCCGAAAGACTCTGGGGCTTACTTTCCGGCTATGATAGCGTCGGAGATTTTGCTGATATATGGCGGATCTAGACAATGCCACTTCTCTCGCTTCTTCCAGTAGATCAACATCATTTTGCCGGGCTTCTTGCACTTCGGCTTTTGTGTATTGGGTGACCCTAGGCGAATCATGCTCTATGTCGGCTAGTAATACAGCTTCTGCCCCATATACCAGAAAAAACGGGTATAGCCTGTTGATCGATTCGGAGTTGTTCTTAAACTCCACAGTACCGTTGGTAGTTCTTCTATCCAGCACCCCGCTGATCTTTGCAGTGGCTCAATGAGCCGGGGTTTTAACCCGGATAATACTAATCCGTTGGACCTTTCCACTTGCCCGTTCGATGCGGGGTGGGCTACCGAGGCTACCTTCAGCTGGATTTTCTTATCCCGGCAGAAACGCGCGAATGCTCCTTCCGCAAAATTTGTGCCATTATCAGTTATGATACTGTGAGGATAACCGTACCTCAAGATGATATCCTTGAGGAACATTACGGCCGTAGCTCCATCACATTTTCTTATAGGCTTTACTTCAATCCACTTCGTAAACTTGTCCACCATTACCAAAATGTGAGTCATATTTCCCCTTGCTGGTTTGAACGGGCCGACCATATCCAAGCACCATACGGCAAATGGCCAAGTAATTGGTATGGTCTTTAGTTCCGACATTGGCATATGTGTCTTGGTAGCGTACCTCTGACAACCGTTACATTTTCTCACCAGATCTTCTTCTTGCTCTAAGGCACTTGGCCAGTAGAATCCGTGCCGGAAAGCTTTTGCTACCAAGGCTCGGGACGAGGCATGATGCCCGCATTCCCCTTGATGTATATCTCGGAGGATGTCAATCCCTTCTTCCGAGTCAACACATCGCTGGAGGACATTGGTCACACTTATTTTGTATAGTTCGGAATTGATGATCGTGTACGCCTTTGCCCTCCTCTGTGTTTGCCTGGACAGCACTTCCTTAGTGGGTAACGTTCCATCTTTTAGGAATTGAAATATAGGTAGTGCCCAAGCTGGTATTGCTCGCACAGGGAACACATCCTCATCGATTTCCATCTGATCCACCAGCATAACTTCAACTGGATCACGTTGAGCAGTCCCCGGGTCTTGCGAAGCAGTCCCCGAGTGCACTGAAGCAGTCCCCGGGTTTGCCGAGGCAGTCCCCGGGTTTCGCGCACCACTTCCCATGTCAATGTCCATGGGCACAGCTCCGGATTCCGTGTCCTCCGGGACATAGATTGAGTCAGTTTCTGGGGACGGCCTGATGGATTGTTTCTTGAGGTACTCTAATGCTACACCCAGTGGAACTGCTTGTCGGGTTTACCCGAGCTTCGACAGCATGTCGGCAGCCTCATTTTGCACCCGGGGTACATGGTGAAATTCACATCCCTCAAAGTAACCAGATATCTTCTGCACATGAAATCTATATAGTGCCATGTTTGGATCAAGGGCGTCCCACAGTCCCGACACTTGCTGCACCACCAAATCCGAGTCGCCAAAGCATATGATCCGACATATCCCAATCTCTTTTGCCACCTTGAGCCCGTGCACAAGTGCTTCATACTCAACGACATTGTTTGATGCTGCGAAATGGATCTGTAGCACGTATTTCAACTGGTCCTTTGGCGAAGTAAGTACAATTCCTGCACCAAGCCCGGTTTTGGTTTTTGATCCGTCAAAGTGCATTCGCCAATAGTTCGGATCTGGGAGTGGCGGTTCGTATTGCACCTTGGCCCAGTCCACGAAAAAGTCCGCCACAGCTTGAGATTTGATGGCTTCTCTTCTGTCATATTGCGGCGCATAAGGAGCTAGCTCAATTGCCCATTTTGCAATTCTGCCACTCGCATCCTTGTTACTCATTATCTCGGATATGGGGGCCTCACATATGACCTTGATGGGATGCTCCTCAAAGTAGTGCTTTAGCTTCTTAGCGGCCATGTACACGCCATACGCCACCTTTTGATAGTGTGGATAGTTCTTCTTTGAGGCTGACAACACCTCGCTCAAGTAATACACTGGCCTTTGCACCGACTTACCTTCCTCATCGCGCTCCACCACTATCACTACACTTACAACACGGTTGGTTGCGGCTATATAGAGCAACATTGGCTCCTTTGATAGTGGTGAGGCTAACACTGGTGCAGTGGCTAACATCTTCTTCAAGTGGGCAAAGGCTTCATTGGCCTGCGGTGTCCAAACGAACTTATCCGACTTTTTCATGAGTTGGTAGAGAGGCAGTGCCTTTTCTCCCAACCGACATACGAACTGACTTAACGAGGCCAGGAAACCTATGAACTTCTAGACATCGTTAAGACACTTCGGCAGTTCCATTCGTTCGATGGCCCGGATTTTGGTTGGATTCACCTCGATACCTCGGCTAGAAACAAGAAAACCGAGCAATTTCCCAGCCGGGACAACGAAGGTGCATTTTTCCGGGTTAAGTTTCATCCGGAACCTCCTTAGGTTCACAAACGTTTGCCTGATATCATCAAGGAGCATTTTGCTTTCCTTGGTCTTGATAACCACATCATCCGCGTACACCTGTACATTTTGACCTATTTGGTCATGCAAACATTTTTGCATACATCTTTGGTATGTTGCCCCTGCATTACGTAAACCAAACGGCATGGTGCTATAGCAATAAGCCCCATACGGGGTAATAAACGCAGTCTTTATTTGATCATCCGGATTCAGAGGTATCTGGTGGAAACCAGAATATGCATCAATGAATGACAACAATTCACATCCAGCTGTTGAGTCTATGACCTGATCTATTCTTGGCAGCAGAAATGGATCTTTTGGACACGCCTTGTTCAGGTTTGTGTAATCGATACACATTTGCCAAACCACTGCCACGTTCGGATCATCCTTCTTCTTCTCCACCAGCACCAGATTAGACAGCCAATCCGGGTAAAGAACTTCCATGATAAATCCTGCAGCTAGCAACCGAGCTATCTCATCCCCGATGACTTTCCTCCTATCCTCGGCGAAGCGACGGAGAGGTTGCTTCACTGGCTTAGCTCCGGGTCTCACATTCAAAGAGTGCTCTGCTAACTCCCTCGGAACACCTTGCAAGTCCTGTGTGGACCAAGAAAAAATGTCCCGATTCTCACGGAGGAAGCTGACGAGCTTGCTTTCCTATTTATCGCTTAACCCGGCACCAATTGTTATGGTGCGCTCCGGGAACATGTCATCAACAGGAACCTTCTTAGTGCCAATGCCGCCACCTCTTGAATTTTCCTTTTTTCCTACGCGATCACAAGCGACTCGGCTAAGTTAGACCCGGCCGACGCACACTCCATGGAACGTCGGAAATCCCCAGCAATGGTGATCACCCCGTTTGGTCCGGGCTACTTCATTTTCAAGTAACTAATATGACAGCTCGACATGAACTTGTTCAGTGCTGGCCTTTCGAGTAACGCGTGGTACGCACTTTCTAAGTTCACCACCTCGAACTCCAAATTTTCGGTTCGGCAGTTATCCCTCGTGCCGAACAATACGTCAACCCGGACCTTGCCTATGGGCTCATAAGAAATGCCGGGCACAATACCATGGAAAGTTGTCCTCGTCACCTGCAGCATGTTCTCTGAGATACCTAACTTGCGCATTGTGTCCGCATACATGATGTTAATGCTACTGCCATTGTCGATCAGTACCTTTGAGAACCTTACGTTAATGCTAGGTCCAATGAATGTCGGATCCAGCACCAACGCATACGAACCAGGGCTTGGCATAAGCTTGGGATGATCCTTGATGCTCCAGGTGATTTCTTGGTCAGACCAAGGCATATACCTAGTCACCGCAGGCATCACTGCATTCACCTCCATATGTCGCCGCTGCAAGCTCTTTCTATCTGTTTCCTCAGTGGTGAACACACAATAGCTCTGATGATGCTCTCTGTACTCACTTCTCCCCTCATTTCTGGGGTACCTTTGATCCGGCTGATGCTGATCTTCCACCTGATGCACTGCATCCCTTCTCTCATTGTTATCATACCTCGGCGGAAGGCAACATTAGCTGTTGCGTGTTCACTTCGGAGAGCAATTGCTGCCGGGGTAACTCCTGCGGAGGCTGATCATTCCGGGGTGCCTGAGCATTCCCCGAACCACCTTGTTCAATCTTGCGCATCCACTCACATTGTCTCGTCGTATGACCCGCTGGGTTATTCGGATTTGGCGTGTGAAATTTACACGGCTGATCCAACATCGACTCGTAAGTATACCTCGGACGGTCTTTCTTTTCTTGCCACTGTTTCTTTTGCTCTGGTGTCCAAGTTTTCTTGCCATTGTTTCTCGGAGTCCACTGCCCTCCAGTTTTCTGGCGTTGACTGCCCCTACTCTAGGCTGATCTTGATTTACAGCCGCAACATGTTGCGAACCGTATCGGTGATCCGGTCTATCATCTCTCCTTTTCCCTCTGTAGTCATTCCTCCGGGATGATCCGGCTCCATCCCTCTGGTAGTACTCATCGTTTGACTCGTTTGATACGAGCCTAGGTTGAGTCGGATCACCCCAAGCATATGAATCTGCAATCCGGATCATCTCTGCCAACGTAGTTGGCATTTTCCTTTGCAACTTTTGCCACAGCTCGCTCGCATATCTGCACCCTTGTGCAAACCATGCTATGGCATGTGATTCTATCATGCCCTCACATGAGTTTCTCACTTTACACCACCGGGTTAAAAACTCCCGATCTATCTCATTCGGTCTTTGCTTGCACATTGCTAGGGTCTGCGGCCTATTTGGCCTCTGATAGGTACTCAAGAAATTGCGGATGAACTTTTCCTCGAAATCTATCCAGCAGTTAATGCTTCTGGGCGGCAAATTGTTCAGCCATACCCTTGCTGGCCCCTCCAACATCTGGGGTACATATCGTACAGCCCACCTCAAGTTGCCGGTGGCAATTTTCACAGCTATAGCATAATTTATCAACCAATCCTCCGGTTTTGTACTGCCGTCATACGTCTTCGTGCCCCTGGGTAACTGGAAGTTGGGTACAGGTGGCTCCTTCATGATCCGGGGTCCAAAACACGCTGGACCCGGTGGACCTTGACATTCAATTTGTTCCGACCTATACTGTCGATCCAGTTTCAACCTGGCATCATCCAGCATCAAATCCCTGCTTCCCAATCTTGACCCTATCACATGATAGTCCGGTCTTGGGTATCCCACGTTTGCCATTTCCGAATCTCCATCATTATACCTGTCTTGCTCTCGTGGAGCACCTTTCTGTTGCATACCACGGCCGGCACTTTGCTCTTGCCTTGGTATATGCCGCTGCTGCAGTTGTCCTGCGCCTGCCGAGTTTCGCTGTCCGGCATTGCCGTTTACGGCATTCCCTTGACCGGCATTGCCTTGGTCGCGGTTACCTCGGCAGCTTCACCTCAGCTCACACTCCATCAATCATCATTTTTCTGTGCTTCTTTTCCTTTCCCTGCCCGCGTTGGGTCATACGGGACGATCTGTTTGTTCCGTCTGGCCGAGGTTACTACCTCTTCTCTCCTTGGACCACCATGAGGAGACGACGCGGCTCCAGCGGATTTCTCCAGGTTACCTATCGCCGAATGGACGAACTTGGAGGCTCCAACTCTCTCCGGGTTAGCTCTGAGTAGTTCTTCGTTTTGTCTGTTCGCGATCCGAACCAGCTCGTCAACCCTATCTTGTTGTCTTTGCCGAGCCTCACCCGTTAGACCCTCTAACTCGGATGTCGCTGCATTCGCTGCTCTGAGGTTATTTGCCGGGGTACTATACCTCGGCAGCCCCACGGACAAACAGTTTTCTGATTCCTCAATTCCAGTATCACCTTCTCTGTTCATCTCGCTCATGAGATTTCTCCCCTTCACTTTTACAGCGTCAACTCTGTTCGCCTTTGCATACTCACGCAGCATCATATTCAACGACTGCTGAGCCGCGGCTATCTTTTTTGCACCCTCTAGTATCTTTTGCCTAGTTTCTTCTAGCTCGGCCTGCGCCCGAGCCGGATCTACTGCTGCTACCACAGGGTTTGCCAAGCTATCCATCGCTTCCCTCAACACGTTCTCTGGCCTCTCTAGTGGAGGACCTCTACCTTTCCTAGGTGCCTTAGGCGTTACCTCCGGATCTGGCACCGGATCCTTGCTCGCGCCCGCACCAAGCGCAGTCATCGTCACCTCTGCATGGTCCGGGGAGCGAGTGATATGCGTCCCGGGAACCACGGTGAGGGGTGGCTCCCCTGCCTCGACGACATGGCGCGGATGAACACATGACACGTCAACATCAACGTAGACCTTGTGTGTGCCGAGCTTGACGAAGAGGCCATTGCACGGAAGTGGGCGTGTGCCGAAGCAGCGAGCGTTTTTGCTGACGAAGTCCAGCGCTCCAAAGCGCTGAACGAGCCTAGAGATGATGCGTTCGCCGGTGCCGATGAAGTTTCCCGTCCGGATCTTGACCCCTGCTAGCGCCTCTAGCCCCACGGTGGGCGCCAACTATCATGGTGTTGTCACGGCAGATGCCATGGATAGGCTAAAGGTGGGGACTAATTCACGCTAGGGGAATCCAGGGAGGGATAGTGAAGTGATTCTTCACACATGAGTTTGTATTTGCTTTCCTTCCAAGATTACAAGTGCTCCTAGAGCTGAATTGGCGAGAGGAGGAAGAAGGTGCTCTCTTACTCTCACCGACAGATCACCTCAAAACCCTAGCCAAATCAGAATGGCGGAACCCCTTCTACTGAAAACCTACCCCTCCTTATATAGAGGGAGCTAGCTCTCTGCTTAGGGCATACGTGGAGGCATATTCCTAAGAATATGCCTCCTCCCAAAGTAGTAAGCCAACCGAGGTGCTTTTCCCCCGCGTCACACACGCAGAGGCTACGTGAGCCTCTACGGCGCCCGCGTCAGCCGACATGGGCGTCGTCACCCTTGTCGGCCACGCCCCGGTGGTCCTGCCCTTGTTTGCTTCGCTCAGGTAGTGCGTACCGAGGCTTCTTTTGACCAGCGTGATTCCTTCCTTCTCCTAGAAGCTTGACATGACTCGGATCATAGTTGATCCGGCCACACCCGTTCCTACATATAAGTAAAACAGGCATTCCCGACTTACTCCTTATGTCGGTTGAAACTTAGTTAGGTGAATGCCCCCTGGTCCGGGTTACCCCGTGATTCGGCCTTCCTTGAGGTGACCCGGCCAGCATCCGCTTTGGCCTTGCCGGTGTCATTGCGTGTCTATTCTTTTCATGAACCACACCCAATGTCATTGCACGTGTGTTCTTCTAAACAAACCACATAGGGATCCACCAGTGTCATTGCATATGTGTTCTTCTAAACAAACCACATAAGGATCCACTAGTGTCATTGCATGTCTGTTCTTTTCATGAACCACACCCAGTGGCATTGCATGTCAGTTCTTTTCATGAACCACACCCAGTGTCACTGCATGTCAGTTCTTTTCATGAACCACATAAGGATCTACCAGTATCATTGCATGTGTGTTCTTCTAAACAAACCACATAAGGATCCACTAGTGTCATTGCATGTCTGTTCGTTTCATGAACCACACATAAGGATCCACCAGTGTCATTGCATGTCTGTTCTTTTCATGAACCACACCTAGTGTCATTGCATGTGTGTTCTTTTCATGAACCACAGCTAGAGTCATTGCATGTCTGTTCTTTTTCATGAAACACACCAAGTGTCATTGCATGTGTGTTCTTTTCATGAACCACAACTAGAGTCATTGCATGTCTGTTCTTTTCATGAACCACACCTAGTGTCATTGCATGTCTGTTCTTTTCATGAACCACACCTGGTCTCACCGCATGTCTGTTCTTTTCATGAACCACATAAGGATCTACAAGTGTCATTGCATGTCTATTCTTCTCATGAACCACACCCAGTGTCATTGCAAGTGTGTTATTCTAAACAAACCACATAAGGATCTACCAGTGTCACTTCATGCCTGTTCTTTTCATGAACCACATAATGATCCACCAGTCTCATTGCATGTCTGTTCTTTTGATGAACCACACCCAGTGCCAGTGCATGTCTATTCTTTTCATGAACCACACCCAGTGTCACTGCATGTCAGTTCTTTTCATGAACCATGTAAGGATCTACCAGTGTCATTGGATGTGTGTTCTTCTCATGAACCACACGTGGATCCACCGGTGTCATTGCATGTCTGTTCCTCTAAACAAACCACATAAGGATCCACCGGTGTCATTGCATGTCTGTTCTTTTCATGAACCACACCTAGTGTCATTGCATGTGTGTTCTTCTAAACAAACCACATAGGGATCCACCAGTGTCATTGCATGTCTGTTCTTTTCATGAACCGCACCCGGTGTCATTGCATGTGCGTAGCTCTAGACAGACCACATAAGGATCCACCGGTGTCATTGCATGTCTGTTCCTCTAAACAAACCACATAAGGATCCACTAGTGTCATTGGATGTGTGTTCTTCTCATGAACCACACATGGATCGACCGGTGTCATTGCATGTTTATTCCTCTAAACAAACCACATAAGGATCCACCAGTGTCATTGCATGTCTATTCTTTTCATGAACCACACCTAGTGCTAGTGCATGTCTGTTCTTTTCATGAACCACACCCAGTGTTACTGCATGTCAGTTCTTTTCATGAACCACATAAGGATCTACCAGTGTCATTGGATGTGTGTTCTTCTCATGAACCACACGTGGATCCACCGGTGTCATTGGATGTGTGTTCTTCTCATGACCCACACGTGGATCTACCGGTGTCATTGCATGTCAGTTCTTTTCATGAACCACATAAGGACCCACCAGTGTCATTGCATCTGTGTTCTTTTCATGAACCACACCCAGTATCAGTGCATGTATGTTCTTTTCATGAACCACACCCAGTGTCACTGCATGTTAGTTCTTTTCATGAACCACATAAGGATCTACCAGTGTCATTGCATGTGTGTTTTTCTAAACAAACCACATAAGGATCCACTAGTGTCATTGCATGTCTGTTCTTTTCATGAGCCACACATAAGGATCCACCTATGTGATTGCATGTCTTTTCTTTTCATGAACCACACACAGTGTCATTGCATTTGTGTTCTTTTCATGAACCACAGCTAGAGTCATTGCATGTCTGTAATTTTCATGAACCACAGCCAGTGTCATTGCATGTCTGTTCTCCCGGTGTCATTGCATGTCTGTTCTCTTCATGAACCACAGCTAGAGTCATTGCATGTCTGTTACTTCCATAAACCACACAAGGATCCACCAAGTGTCATTGGATGCGTGTTCTTCTCATGAACCACACATCAGGATCCGCCGGTGTCATTGCATGTATGTTCCTCTAAACAAACCACATAAGGATCCACCAGTGTCATTGCATGTCTGTTCTTTTCATGAACCACACCCAGTGTCATTGCATGTATGTTCCTGTAAACAAACCACATAAGGATCCACTAGTGTCATTGCATGTATGTTCTTCTCATGAACCACATAAGGATCCACCAGTGTCATTACATGTCTGTTCTTTTCATGAACCACACCCAGTGGCATTGCATGTCTGTTCTTTTCATCAACCACACCTAGTGTCACTACATGCCAGTTCTTTTCATGAACCACATAAGGATCTACCAGTGTCATTGCATTTGTGTTCCTCTAAACAAACCACATAAGGATCTACCAGTGTCATTGCATGTGTGTTCTTTTCATGAACCACACATAAGGATCCACCAATGTCATTGCATGTATGTTCCTCTAAAGAAACCACATAAGGATCTACCAGTGTCATTGCATGTGTGTTCTTTTCATGAACCACACATAAGGATCCACCAATGTCATTGCATGTATGTTCCTCTAAAGAAACCACATAAGGATCTACCAGTGTTATTGCATGTCTGTTCTTTTCATGAACCACACTCAGTGTCATTGCATGTGTGTTCTTCTAAACAAACCACGTAAGGATCCACCAGTGTCATTGCATGTCTGTTCTTTTCATTAACCGCACTCGGTGTCATTGCATGTCTGTGCTTTTCATGAACCATAGCTAGAGTCATTGCATGTCTGTTACTTCCATAAACCACACATGAATCCACCTAGTGTCATTGGATGTGTGTTCTTCTCATGAACCACACATAAGGATCCACCGGTGTCATTCCATGTTTGTTCCTCTAAACAAACCACATAAGGATCCACCATTGTCATTGCATGTCTGTTCTTTTCATGAACCACATCCAGTATCATTGCATGTGTGTTCTTCTAAACAAACCACATAAGGATTCACTAGTGTCATTGCATGTCCGTTCTTTTCATGAACCACACCTAGTGTCAGTGCATGCCTGTTTTTTCATGAACCACACCCAGTGTCACTGCATATCAGTTCTTTTCATGAACCACATAAGGATCTACCAGTGTCATTGCATCTGTGTTCTTATCATGAACCACACGTGGATCCACCAGTGTCATTGCATGCCTATTCCTCTAAACAAACCACATAAGGATCCACGATGTCATTGCATGTCTGTTCTTTTCATGAAACACACCCAGTGTCATTGCATGTATGTTCTTATAAACAAACCACATAGGGAGCTACCAGTGTCATTGCATGTGTGTTCTTCTAAACAAACAACATAAGGATCCACTAGTGTCATTGCATGTCTGTTCTTTTCATGAACCACACATAAGGATCCATCAGTGTCATTGCATGTCCGTTCTTTTCATGAACCACACCTAGTGTCAGTGCATATCGGTTCTTTTCATGAACCGCAGCCAATGTCACTGCATGTTAGTTCTTTTCATGAACCACATACGAATCTACCAGTGTCATTGCATGTATGTTCTTCTCATGAACCACACGTGGATCCACCGGTGTCATTGCGTGCTTGTTCCTCTAAAGAAACCACATAAGGATCCACCGGTGTCATTGCGTGTCTGTTCTTTTCTTGAACCACACCCAGTGTCATTGCATGTGTGTTCTTCTAAACAAACCACATGGGGATCTACAAGTGTCATTGAATATGTGTTCTTCTAAACAGACCACCTAAGGATCCACTAGTGTCATTGCATGTCTGTTCTTTTCATGAACCACACATAAGGATCCACCAGTGTCATTGCATGTTTGTTCTTTTTGATGAACCACACCCAATGTCATCGCATGTGTGTTCTTTTTCATGAACCACACCCAGTGTCATTGCATTTGTGTTCTTTTAATGAACCATAGCTAGAGTCATTGCATGTCTGTTCTTTTCATGAACCACACCCGGTGTCACTGCATGGCTGTTCTTTTCATGAACCACATAAGGATCTACCAGTGTCATTGCATGTCTGTTCTTTTTCATGAACCACACCCAGTGTCATTGCATGTGTGTTCTTCTAAACAAACCACATATGGATCCACTAGTGTCATTGCATTTCTGTTCTTTTCATGAACCACATAAGGATCCACTAGTTTCATTGCATGTCTGTTCTTTTCATGAACCATGCCCAGTGCCAGTGCATATCTGTTCTTTTCATGAACCATAGCTAGAGTCATTGCATGTCTGTTAACTCCATAAAACACACATGGATCCACCAAGTGTCATTGCTAGTGTGTTCTTCTCATGAACCGCACATAAGGATCCACCGGTGTCATTGGATTTCTGTTCCTCTAAATAAACCAGATAAGGGTCCACGGTGTCATTGCATGTCTGTTCTTTTCATGAACCGCACCCAGTGTCATTGCATGTGTGTTCTTCTAAACAAACGACATAAGGATCCACAAGTGTCATTGCATGTTTGTTCTTTTCATGAACCACAAAAGGATCCACCAGTGTCATTGCATGTCTGTTCTTTTCATGAACCACACATAAGGATCCACCGGTGTCATTGCATGTCCGTTCTTTTCATGAACCACACCTAGTGTCAGTGCATATCGGTTCTTTTCATGAACCACAACCAATGTCACTACATGTCAGTTCTTTTCATGAACCACATAAGGATCTACCAGTGTCATTGCATGTATGTTCTTCTCATGAACCACACGTGGATCCACCGGTGTCATTGCATGCCTGTTCCTCTAAACAAACTACATAAGGATCCACCGGTGTCAGTGCGTGTCTGTTCTTTTCTTGAACCACACCTAGTGTCATTGCATGTGTGTTCTTCTAAAAAAACCACATAGGGATCTACCAGTGTCATTGAATGTGTGTTATTCTAAACAAACCACATAAGGATCCAGTAGTGTCATTACATGTCTGTTCTTTTCATGAACCACACATAAGGATCCACCAGTGTCATTGCATGTTTGTTCTTTTTGATGAACCACACCCAGTGTCATCGCATGTGTGTTCTTTTTCATGAACCACACCCAGTGTCATTGCATTTGTGTTCTTTTCATGAACCATAGCTAGAGTCATTGCATGTCTGTTCTTTTCATGAACCACACCCAGTGTCATTGCATGTCTGTTCTTTTCATGAACCACACCCAGTGTCACTGCATGGCTGTTCTTTTCATGAACCACATAAGGATCTACCAGTGTCATTGCATGTCTGTTCTTTTCATGAACCACACCTAGTGTCATTGCATGTGTGTTATTCTAAACAAACCAAATAAGGATCCACCAGTGTCATTGCATGTTTGTTCTTTTCATGAACCACATAAGGATCCACCAGTGTCATTGCATGTGTGTTCTTTTCATGAACCACACCCAGTGCCAGTGCATATCTGTTCTTTTCATGAACCATAGCTAGAGTCATTGCATGTATGTTACTTCCATAAACCATACATGGATCCACCGAGTGTTATTGCATGTGTGTTCTTCTCATGGACCACACATAAGGATCCACCGGTGTCATTGCATGTGTGTTCTTCTAAACAAACCACATAAGGATCCACAAGTGTCATTGCATGTTTGTTCTTTTCATGAACCACATAAGGTTCCACCAGTGTCATTGCATGTCTGTTCTTTTCATGAACCACACCCGGTGGCATTGCATGTCTGTTCTTTTCATGAAGCACACCCAGTGTCACTGCATGTCAGTTCTTTTCATTAACCACATAAGGTTCTACCAGTGTCATTGCATGTGTGTTCTTCTAAACAAACCACATAAGGATTCACAAGTGTCATTGCATGTCTGTTCTTTTCATGAACCACACATAAGAATCCCCCAGTGTCATTGCATGTTTGTTCTTTTCATGAACCACACCTAGTGTCATCGCATGTGTGTTCTTTTCATGAACCATAGCTAGAGTCATTGCATGTCTGTTCTTTTTCATGAACCACACCTAGTGTCATTGCATGTGTGTTCTTTTCATGAACAACAGCTAGAGTCATTACATGTCTGTTCTTTTCATGAACCACACCCAGTGTCATTGCATGTCTGTTCTTTTCATGAACCACACCCGGTGTCACTGCATGTCTGTTCTTTTCATGAACCACATAAGGATCTACCAGTATCATTCAGTGTCTGTTCCTTTCATGACCCACACCCAGTGTCGTTGCATGTGTGTTATTCTAAACAAACCACATAAGGATCCACCAGTGTCATTGCATGTTTGTTATTCTAAACAAGGATCCACCAGTGTCATTGCATGTTTGTTCTTTTCATGAACCACATTAGGATCCACCAGTGTCATTGCATGTCTGTTCTTTTCATGAACCACACCTGGTGTCATTGCATGTCTGTTCTTTTCATGAACCATAGCTAGAATCATTGCATGTCAGTTTTTTTCATGAACCACATAAGGATCTACCAGTGTCATTGCATGTGTGTTCTTCTCATGAATCACACGTGGATCCACCGGTGTCATTTCTTGTATGTTCCTCTAAACAAACCACATAAGGATCCACCAGTGTCATTTCATGTCTATTCTTTTCATGAACCGCACCCAGTGTCATTGCATGTGTGTTCTTCTAAACAAACCACATAAAGATCCACCAGTGTCATTGCATGTTTGTTCTTTTCATGAACCACATAAGGATCCACCAGTGTCATTGCATGTCTATTCTTTTCATGAACCACACCCAGTGGCATTGCATGTCCGTTCTTTTCATGAACCACATAAGGATCTACCAGTGTCATTGCATGTGTGTTCTTCTAAACAAACCACATAAGGATCCACAAGTTTCATTGCATGTTTTTTCTTTTCATGAACCACATAAGGATCCACCAGTGTCATTGCATGTCTGTTCTTTTCATGAACCACACATAAGGATCCACCAGTGTCATTGCATGTCTGTTCTTTTCATGAACCACACCCACTGGCATTGCATGTCTGTTCTTTTCATCAACCACACCCAGTGTCACTGCATGTCAGTTCTTTTCATGAACCACATAAGGATCTACCAGTGCCATAGCATGTGTGTTCTTCTAAACAAACCACATAAGGATCCACTAGTGTCATTGCATGTTTGTTCTTTTCATGAACCACACATAAGAATCCACTAGTGTCATTGCATGTCTGTTCTTTTCATGAACCACACCCGGTGTCACTGCATGGCTGTTCTTTTCATGAACCACATAAGGATCTACCAGTGTCATTGCATGTCTGTTCTTTTCATGAACCACACCCAGTGTCATTGCGTGTGTGTTATTCTAAACAAACCAAATAAAGATCCACCAGTGTCATTGCATGTTTCTTCTTTTCATGAACCACGTAAGGATCCACCAGTGTCATTGCATGTGTGTTCTTTTCATGAACCACACCGAGTGCCAGTGCATATCTATTCTTTTGATGAACCATAGCTAGAGTCATTGCATGTCTGTTACTTCCATAAACCATACAAGGATCCACCCAGTGTCATTGCATGTGTGTTCTTCTCATGAACCACACATAAGGATCCACCGGTGTCATTGCATGTCTATTCCTCTAAACAAACCGCATAAGGATCCACCAGTGTCATTGCATGTCTGTTCTTTTCATGAACCGCACCCAGTGTCATTGCATGTGTGTTCTTCTAAACAAACCACATAAGGATCCACAAGTGTCATTGCATGTTTGTTCTTTTCATGAACCACATAAGGATCCACCAGTGTCATTGCATGTATGTTCTTTTCATGAACCACACCCAGTGGCATTACATGTCTATTCTTTTCATGAACCACACCAAGTGTCACTGCATGTCAGTTCTTTTCATGAACCACATAAGGATCTAACAGTGTCATTGCATGTGTGTTCTTCTAAACAAACCACATAAGGATCCACTAGTGTCATTGCATGTCTGTTCTTTTCATTAACCACATAAGGATCCACCAGTGTCATTGCATGTCTGTTCTTTTCATGAACCACACCCGGTGTCATTGCATGTCTGTTCTTTTCATGAACCATAGCTAGAGTCATTGCATGTCAGTTATTTTCATGAACCACATAATGATCTACTAGTGTCATTGCATGTGTGTTCTTCTCATGAATCACCCGTGGATCCACCGGTGTCATTGCATGCCTGTTCCTCTAAACAAACCACATAAGGATCCGCCGGTGTCATTGCGTGTCTGTTCCTTTCATGAACCACACCCAGTGTCATTGCATGTGTGTTCTTCTAAACAAACCACATAGGGATCCACTAGTGTCATTGCATGTGTGTTCTTCTAAACAAACCACATAAGGATCCACTAGTGTGATTGCATGTCTGTTCTTTTCGTGAACCACATCTAGTGGCATTGCATGCACTAGTAGAAAATGGGCCTTTGTTTCGGGCCATTAGTCCCGGCCGTGGCTGGGGCTGGGACTAATGATCCAAACCAGACAGCCTGAGGAGGCCGAGGCACTTTGTCCCGGTCTGTAAGGAACCATTAGTCCCGGTTTGAGATACAAACCGGGACAAATGGGTCTAGGCCGGCGCGCGTGCTCCTGACAGAACCTTTAGTCCCGGTTTGTATCTCAAACCAGGACTAATGGCCTGGCCCTATATATATGCACCCAGCCCTCCACTCTCTCCTGTTTTTTTCCTATGTGAGAGGTGGGTATAACTTTGTGCTCACTTTTTTTCTTCATATGCACTAGAGGTGTTCGCTGAAATGCCTATTAGAGCGATGCCACCTGAGTTCACACAAGACAAAATATGATATGAGGTGCCAGAGCGACACTAAGGTTTCTCCTCTCTGTTTTGAAGTGTCCTAAAATGTTAGCAACTATTTTCTCGTTTTGACTGCGCGGTACTAATTTAAGCATCATGATTGCGTTTGATATATATGCATGGTTGTATGATGCAGATGAGCCACCCATGGATGTACGGTGACCGACGCTCTGACGCTTACAGAGAAGGCGTGCGTTCTTTTCGCCTTATGGCCGAGGCGAACAAGGGGCAGTATGGTTTTATGTGTTGTCCATGTGTTGAATGTCGGAATGAGCAGGCTCACACTTCCTCAAGAGTCATTCAGAGCCACCTGCTTCGGTCCGGTTTCATGTCCGGCTATAATGTTTGGACCAAGAACGGAGAAAGAGGGGTTATGATGGAAGACAGCGATGAAGAAGAGAACGATGATGACAACTACCGATCTATGTTCCCTGAATACGATGATACCGCACTTGAAGATAATGAAAAAGAAGGGGGTGAAGAACGGGAACCAGATGCGCTCGTTGATGATTTTGGTCGGGTCATTAGTGATGCAAGGAGAGACTGCGACATAGAAAAGGAGAGGTTGCAGTTCGAGCAGATGTTACAGGACCACAACACATTGTTGTATCCAACTTGTGAGGATGGCCAGAAGAAGCTTGGTAGCAAACTAGAATTGTTGAAGTGGAAGGCAGAGACCGGTATGACTAACTCGGGATTTGAAAAGTTGCTGGTAATAATGAAGAAGCTGCTTCCAAGAAATAACCAATTGCCCTCCAGTACGTACGAAGCAAAGAAACTTGTCTGCCCTCTAGGATTAGACGTGCAGAAGATACATGCATGCCCTAATGACTGCATCCTCTACCGCGGTGAGAAGTACGAGAAAATGGATAAATGCCCGGTATGCACTACATTGCGGTATAAGATCAGAAAAGATGACCCTGGTGATGTTGAGGGCGAACAACCCAGGAAGAGGGTTCCTGCCAAGGTGATGTGGTATGCTCCTATAATACCACGGTTGAAACGTTTGTTCAGAAATAAAGAGCATGCCAAGTTGTTGCGATGGTACATGGAAGACCGTAAGAACGACAGGATGTTGAGGCACCCTGCTAATGGTCGGCAGTGGAGAAAAATCGAGAGAGACTTCCTGGACTTTGCTGGTGACGCAAGGAACTTATGGTTTGGTCGAAGTACCGATGGCATGAATCCTTTTGGGGAGCAGAACTGCAGACACAGCACCTGGCCCGTGACTCTATGTATCTACAACCTTCCTCCTTGGTTGTTCATGAAGCGGATGTTCATTATGATGCCAGTGCTCATCCAAGGCCCGAAGCAACCCGGCAACGACATTGATGTGTACCTAAGGCCATTAGTTGATGAACTTCTACAGTTGTGGGCCAAACCAGCTGTACGTGTGTGGGATGAGCACAAACAGCATGAATTTGACCTACAAGCGTTGCTGTTCATAACCATCAATTATTGGCCTGATCTTAGTAACATTTCAGGACAGACAAACAAAGGATACAATGCATGCACGCACTGTTTAGATGAGACTGAAAGTATATATCTGGATAAATGTAGAAAGAATGTGTACCCGTACAATCATGGTTTTCTTCCGCCCAGTCATCCCTTAAAGAAGAAAGGCAAGCATTTCAATGGCAAGGCAGAAACCCGGACGAAGCCTGTCCCCCGTAGTGGTGCTGCTGTATTTGGTATGGTCAATGATTTGGATGTAATCTTTGGAAAGGGTCCTGGAGGACAACCTGTTCCGAAAGACCCCATTACCGGACACACACCCATGTGGAAGAAGAAATCTATATTTTGGGAGCTACCCTATTGGAAAGTGCATGAGGTCCGCTCTGTAATCGACGTGATGCACCTGACGAAGAATCTTTGCGTGAATATTCTAGGCTCCCTAGGCTTGTATGGGAAGTCAAAAGATACCCCGGCAGCACGGGAGGACCAGCAACATCATAAAGGACAAGACGGCAAGCATCCAGGGCAGTTTCAAGGGCTTGCCAGCTACGCTCTTACCAAAGAAGAGAAGGAAATCTTTCTTGATGTCCTTTTCAGTATCAAGGTTCCGTCTGGCTTCTCGTCGAATATAAAGGGAATAGTAAATATGAAAGAGAAAAAATTTCAAAACCTAAAGTCTCATGACTGCCATGTGCTGATGACGCAATTGCTTCCGGTTGCATTGAGGGGAATTCTACCAGAAAATGTTCGACTAGCCATTGTGAAGGTATGTGCATTCCTCAATGCAATTTCTTAGAAGGTAATCGATCGAGAAAGTCTATCAGGGTTACAGATTGATGTGGTCCATTGTTTGGTCAGCTTCGAGTTGTTGTTCCCGCCATCCTTCTTCAATATTATGACGCACCTCCTAGTTCACCTAGTCAAAGAGATTAGAATTCTCGGTCCTGTATTTCTACAAAATATGTTCCCCTTCGAGAGGTTCATGGGAGTCTTAAAGAAATATGTTCATACCGTGCTAGGCCAGAAGGAAGCATCTCCAAGGGCTATGGAACAGAGGTAGTCATTGAGTTTTGTGTTGACTTTCTTCCTAACCTTAAGCCGATTGGTGTTCCTGAATCTCGGTATGAGGGGAGGATGACTGGAAAAGGCACACTAGGAAGGAAATCAATGGTATGTAGGGATGGGCATTCTTTCACTCAAGCACACTACACAGTTCTAGACAATTACATCGTGGTGGCTCCGTATATCGAGAAACACAAGAATATTCTACGCTCCGAAAACCCGGGGAAGCCTGAAACCTTGATTAAAGGGGAACACGAGAAGAATTTTGGCAATTGGTTGCAGACACAGCTCATGAATAACACCACTATTGGAGATGAGTTGTACTCGTTGGCCAGGTTACCATCTTCGACTATATGTACTTTCCAAGGGTACGAGATAAATGGGAATACATTTTACACGATCGCCCAAGATAAAAAGAGCACCAACCAAAACAGTGGTGTCCGCTTTGATGCAACAGATGAAAATGGGCAGATTGACACATATTATGGGAACATAGAGGAGATATGGGAACTTGACTATGGACCTACTTTTAAGGTCCCTTTGTTTCGGTGCAAATGGGTCAAGCTGACAGGAGGCGGAGGTAAATGTAGACGAAAAGTACGGCATGACAACCGTGGATCTCAACAATCTTGCGTACATGGATGAACCATTCGTCCTAGCCAACGATGTCGCTCAGGTTTTCTATGTGAAGGACATGTCTACCAAACCGAGAAAAAGGAAAGATAAGCAAAAGAGTACAGAATACGATGAGCCAAAGCGCCACATAGTTCTTTCAGGGAAAAGAAACATCGTGGGAGTGGATGACAAGACAGACATGTCAGAAGATTACAATAAGTTTCATGAAATTCCGCCCTTCAAAGTGAAAACTGACCCAAGCATCCTCTTAAATGATGAAGATTCTCCATGGCTACGGTGCAGAAGAAAACCACAACACTAGATGTTGGTGATGTGTAATAATGTATTAAACCTTTTATTTGAGACATAAATCTATGTAATTAAACCTTTTATTTGAGACATAAATCTATGTAAT
>OU342743.1:65979375-66155326 GCA_910589775.1 Avena eriantha | reverse complement strand
GGAAGCCTGAAACCTTGATTAAAGGGGAACACGAGAAGAATTTGGCAATTGGTTGCAGACACAGCTCATGAATAACACCACTATTGGAGATGAGTTGTACTCGTTGGCCAGGTTACCATCTTCGACTATATGTACTTTCCAAGGGTACGAGATAAATGGGAATACATTTTACACGATCGCCCAAGATAAAAAGAGCACCAACCAAAACAGTGGTGTCCGCTTTGATGCAACAGATGAAAATGGGCAGATTGACACATATTATGGGAACATAGAGGAGATATGGGAACTTGACTATGGACCTACTTTTAAGGTCCCTTTGTTTCGGTGCAAATGGGTCAAGCTGACAGGAGGCGGAGGTAAATGTAGACGAAAAGTACGGCATGACAACCGTGGATCTCAACAATCTTGCGTACATGGATGAACCATTCGTCCTAGCCAACGATGTCGCTCAGGTTTTCTATGTGAAGGACATGTCTACCAAACCGAGAAAAAGGAAAGATAAGCAAAAGAGTACAGAATACGATGAGCCAAAGCGCCACATAGTTCTTTCAGGGAAAAGAAACATCGTGGGAGTGGATGACAAGACAGACATGTCAGAAGATTACAATAAGTTTCATGAAATTCCGCCCTTCAAAGTGAAAACTGACCCAAGCATCCTCTTAAATGATGAAGATTCTCCATGGCTACGGTGCAGAAGAAAACCACAACACTAGATGTTGGTGATGTGTAATAATGTATTAAACCTTTTATTTGAGACATAAATCTATGTAATTAAACCTTTTATTTGAGACATAAATCTATGTAATGTATTAAACCTTTTATTTGAGACATAAAGGTCCCCTTTCATGTAATACATCTTGCTCAATCAAACTAGACGTTCTGGGCCGCGGTAGGTGATCACACAAAGAGAAGGAACCATCACAAGAGAAGGAACCCACAAACACTAAGGATACATAGCACAACTGAAAATTAAGAAACATGCCTAATGGTTGGAGTGATTCAGTCATGCTCCTGCCTAGCCCTGTAATACGCGCCACTGTAGTCGTCCTAGTCGCCGGCGCCGTCGTCGCTGTCGTCGTCGGGGTCGCCGTAGTCGAACCTTGAAGGTTGGGCACGCGTGGGCTAGATTTGAGGGTACCGCAGGCAGGGGTTATTGTCGGTCGTGTTGTAGGCCACCACAGCCGACGGCCGCCCTCGTTGAAGTTCGAAGGAGGTGGGCCATCCTCCTCGTGCCTGGCAAGCGCCCCTCTCATGCCGATTGATGAAGAAGGCTTCCCAAGTCGGGAAATAGTCGGGATGCCAGTTGGGATTCCTCCACTGCTCTGCCGTGAGCTCGAGGTCGTAGTGGTTCGTGATGGCCATCCGGCGCTCCACACCTATGGGACAGGAGGGACCGGCACGCCTCCGGCGCTCAGCATCCAGCCGGTGGGGACGCGGTAGCCCGGTGGGCAGGGGTAGTTCGAGGCGCAAAGCGCCTCCGCCTCCCGGGTGGTTAGAGATACGATGGAAGCCATGGGAAGATAATGATGAGTCTAGATGTGATATGTAAATGCAGGCCAAGCATACATATATATACTGAAAAAATGGCAGGAAGACAGAGGTGGGAACTGGTGGAAAGCTCGGGAACGCAGTGGCGCGGGAAACTTTCATCCCGGGTGGGGGCTCAAACCGGGACAAAAGTGTTGGAGATATGCCCAAGAGGCAATAATAAAAGTGGTTATTATTCTATCTTTGTGTTTATGGTGAATGTTTACATCCCATGCTATAATTGTATTATGAGGAAACACTAATACATGTGTGTTTTGTAAACATAAAAGAGTCCCTAGTAAGCCTCTTGTTGAACTAACTTGTTGATTAATTGATGATCATGGTTTCCTGATCATGGACATTGGATGTGATTAATAACAAAGTTATATCATTAGGAGAATGATGTGATGGACACACACCCATAGTAAGCGTAGCATAAGATCAAGTCATTAAGTTCGTATTGCTATAAGCTTTTAAATGCATAGTAACCTAATCCTTCGACCATGAGGTTGTGTTAATCACCATCACCGGATGGGTACTTTGATGAAATCAAACACCGCTTCGTAACTGGGTGGTTATAAAGGTGTCATTGGGTATTCTGAAAGTATGTGTTGAAGCGCATGGACCAAGATTGGGATTTGTCCATCCATATGACGGATAGATATGCTCTGGGCCCTCTCGGTGGAATGTCATCTAGTTAGCTTGCAAGCATGTGACTGGGTCACAAGGGATGACATATCACGGAACGAGTAAAGAGTACTTGTCAGTAACGAGGTAGAACTAGGTATGGAGATACCGACGATCAAACCTCGGATAAGTAGAGTATCGCGTGACAAAGGGAATTGGTTTCGTATGTAAATGGTTCTATTGATCACGAAGTCATCGTTGAGTATGTGGGAGCCATTATGGATCTCCAGATCCCGCTGATGGTTATTGATCGGAGAGGTGTCTCCATCATGTCTGCATATTTACGAACCGTAGGGTGACACACTTAAGGTTCGAAGTTGTTTTAAGTAGATATGGAATGTGCGTTGGAGACCGAATGTTGTTCGGAGTCTCGGATTGGATCCGGGACATCACGAGGAGATCCGGAATTGTCCGGAGAATTTGGGGATCATTTTCTGAGTTAGGAAATGTTCCGGAGTATTTGTATGAGTTAGGAAATGTTCCGGAGTATTTGTATGAGGATTCTAGAAGGTTTCGGAATGTTCCGGAAGGTTCTGGAAGATTTCTTGGAGTTTGCTTGAAAACCAAGAAAGGATCAAGGAGTCTTTGTGGGGCAAGACAAGGAGTCGTGGGGGAGGAGGACTCGTCCCCCCTCCCAATCCGCCGGCCAAGGGAGAGGGGAGTCCTACAAGGACTCCACCTCCCCATGGCGCCTCCCTCCTTTAAATAGAGGGGTGGAGGCGCCACCCCCTGGCCCCCTCCACTCCAAACCTCAGCCGCCTCTCTCCTCCTCCTTTCTTCTGCTCAGGCTTAGGCGAAGCCCTGCAGAATTCTCTACTCCACCACCACAACCACGCTGTCATGCTGTTGGGATTCCGTGGAGAAGATCTACTACCTCCGCTGCTCGCTAGAACGGGGAGAGGAAGGTCTGCTTCGACTCCGCACGTGTGACCGACTGCGGAAGCGCTGCCGGAACGCGGCGCCGGAAGGATCGTCCACTCGATCTTGAGATCGGCAAGTGATCGACTACATCAACCACGAGATCCAATCTCGTAACGCTTTCGGATCTACAAGGGTTAGTACAGATCTATCTCGTTGCACATGTCTAATAGATTAGATCTTGGCTTTTATCTAGATTAGATCTGGGTTTTGTTCGTTCTTGCGGTAGAATTTTTTTTTTCATGCTACGAACCCATCAAAAAGATGGGGGTGCCTTATCTGGGGGAGGCTTATCTGGGAGGGCCTTATCTGGGGGGTGGCTAACCTTTAGTACCGACTGGTGGGTGCAACCGGGACTAAAGCTGGTGTTTGTGTCATCTAACAAAACTGTCGGTGGGATAAGGACGCGTGGGTAACCTTTAGTACCGGGTGGGGGCTCAAACCTGGACTAAAGCTGTCAGTAGGATGAGGACGCGTGGGTGGACGCACTGCTCGATGAGATAAATCATGTAGCGCACGACGCCCTGTCGGAGGAAGAAGATAAAGTAGAAGCGGCGTCGTGCCTATAAAAGGAGCATCGATACGCCATGGCAAGCAACTCAACAAGCCAACATGGATGGAGAGTTTCATCCCCATGGATGGACGAAAGGGTTGGGAAATCTCCCGTGGCGGAACTTCTCGAAGATGCCCTTGGTGCACACGCCCTATGGCATCTTTAGAAGTTCCGCCTCGGAAAATATTTTCCTGCTAGGCCGTGAAAGACTCCATCTCCGCCAATATGAACCACACCCAGTGTCATTGCATATGTGTTCTTTTCATGAACCACAGCGAGAGTCATTGCATGTCTTTTCTTTTCATGAACCACACCCAGTGTCACTGCATGTCTGTTCTTTTCATGAAGCACACCCAGTGTCACCGCATGTCAGTTCTTTTCATGAACCACATAAGGATCTACCAGTATCATTGCATGTGTGTTCTTCTAAACAAACCACATAAGGATCCACTAGTGTCATTGCATGTCTGTTCTTTTCATGAACCACACATAAGGATCCACCAGTGTCATTGCATCTCTGTTCTTTTCATGAACGACACCCAGTGTCATTGCATGTGTGTTCTTTTGATGAACCACAGCTAGAGTCATTGCATGTCTGTTCTTTTTCATGAAACACACCCAGTGGCATTGCATGTGTGTTCTTTTCATGAACCACAACTAGAGTCATTGCATGTCTGTTCTTATCCTGAACCACACCTAGTGTCATTGCATGTCTGCCCTTTTCAAGAACCACACCCGGTCTCACCGCATGTCTGTTCTTTTGATGAACCACATAATGATCTACCAGTGTCATTGCATGTCTATTCTTTTCATGAACCACACCTAGTGTCATTGCATGTGTGTTATTCTAAACAAACCACATTAGGATCTATTAGTGTCACTCCATGTCTATTCTTTTCATGAACCACATAAGGATCCACTAGTGTCATTGCATGTCTGTTCTTTTCATGAACCACACCCAGTGCCAATGCATCTCTGTTCTTTTCATGAACCACACCCAGTGTCATTGATGTCTGTTTTTTTCATGAACCACATAAGGATCTACCAGTGTCATTGGATGTGTGTTCTTCTCATGAACCACACGTGGATCCACCGGTGTCATTGCATGTCTGTTCCTGTAAACAAACCACATAAGGGATCCATTGGTGTCATTGCATGTCTGTTCTTTTCATGAACACCACCCAGTGTCATTGCATGTGTGTTCTTCTAAACAAACCACATAGGGATCCACCAGTGTCATTGCATGTCTGTTCTTTTCATGAACCGCACCCGTTGTCATTGCATGTGTGTAGCTCTAGACAGACCACATAAGGATACACCGGTGTCATTGCATGTCTGTTCCTCTAAAAAAACCACATAAGGATCCACCTATGTCATTGGATGTGTGTTCTTCTCATGAACCACACATGGATCCACCAGTGTCATTGCATGTTTATTCCTCTAAACAAACCACATAAGGATCCACCAGTTTCATTGCATGTCTATTCTTTCATGAACCACACCTAGTACCAGTGCATGTCTGTTCTTTTCATGAACCACACCCAGTGTCACTACATGTCAGTTCTTTTCATGAACCACATAAGGATCTACCAGTGTCATTGGATGTGTGTTCTTCTCATGAACCACACGTGGATCTACCGGTGTCATTGCATGTCAGTTCTTTTCACGAACCACATAAGGATCCACCAGTGTCATTGCATGTTTGTTCTTGTCATGAACCACAACCAGTGTCAGTTCATGTCTGTTCTTTTCATGAACCACACCTAGTGTCACTGCATGTTAGTTCTTTTCATGAACCACATAAAGATCTACCAGTGTCATTGCATGTGTGTTCTTCTACACAAATTACATAAGGATCCACTAGTGTCACTGCATATCTGTTCTTTTCATGAACCACACATAAGTATCCACCAGTGTGATTGCATGTCTGTTCTTTTCATGAACCACACATAGTGTCATTGCATGTGTGTTCTTTTCATGAACCACAACTAGAGTCATTGCATGTCTGTTCTTTTCATGAACCACACCCACTGTCATTTCATGTCTGTTCTTTTCATGAACCACACCCGGTGTGATTGCATGTCTGTTCTTTTCATGAACCACACCAAGTTTCATTGCATGTTTGTTCTTTTCATGAACCACACCCGGTGTCATTGCATGTATGTTCTCTTCATGAACCACAGCTAGAGTCATTGCATGTCTGTTACTTCCATAAACCACACATGGATCCACCCGAGTGTCATTGGATGTTTGTTCTTCTCATGAACCACACATAAGGATCCACTGGTGTCATTGCATGTATGTTCCACTCAACAAACCACATGAGGATCCACCAGTGTCATTGCATGCCTATTCTTTTCATGAACCACACCTAGTGTCATTGCATGTCTGTTCCTCTAAACAAACCACATAAGGATCCACCAGTGTCATTGCATGTCTGTTCTTTTCATGAACCACATAAGGATCCACCAGTGTCATTGCATGTCTGTTCTTTTCATGAACCACATAAGGATCCACCAGTGTCATTGCATGTCTGTTCTTTTCATGAACCACACCTAGTGGCATTGCATGTCTGTTCTTTTCAGCAACCACACATAGTGTCACTGCATGTCAGTTCTTTTCATGAACCACATAAGGTTCTACCAGTGTCATTGCATGTCTATTCTTTTCATGAACCACACATAAGGATCCACCAGTGTCATTGCATGTATGTTCCTCTAAAGAAACCACATAAGGATCCACCAGTGTTATTGCATGTCTGTTCTTTTCATGAACCACACCCACTGTCATTGCATGTGTGTTCTTCTAAACAAACCACATAAGGATCCACTAGTGTCATTGCATGTCTGTTATTTTCATGAACCACGCCCGGTGTCATCGCATGTCTGTTCTTTTCATGAACCATAGCTAGAGTCATTGGATGTCTGTTACTTCCACAAACCACACATGGATCCACCCCGTGTCATTGGATGTGTGTTCTTCTCATCAACCACACATAAGGATCCACCGGTGTCATTCCATGTTTGTTCCTCTAAACAAACCACATAAGGATCCACCATTGTCATTGCATGTATGTTCTTTTCATGCACCACACCCAGTGTCATTGCATGTGTGTTAATCTTAACAAACCACATAAGGATCCACCAGTGTAATTGCATTTCTGTTCTTTTCATGAACCACATAAGGATCCACCAGTGTCATTGCATGTCTGTTCTTTTCATGAACCACACCTAGTGTCAGTGCATGTCTGTTCTTTTCATGAACCACACCCAGTGTCACTGCATGTCAGTTCTTTTCATGAACCACATAAGGATCTACCAGTGTCATTGCATGTGTGTTCTTCTCATGAACCACACGTGGATCCACCGGTGTCATTGCATGCGTGTTCCTCTAAACAAACCACATAAGGATCCACCGGTGTCATTGCGTGTCTGTTCTTTTCATGAAACACATCTAGTGTCATTGCATGTGTGTTCTTCTAAACAAACCACATAGGGATCCACCAGTGTCATTGCATGTGTGTTCTTCTAAACAAACCACATTAGGATCCACGGTGTCATTGCGTGTCTGTTCTTTTCAAGAACCACACATAAGGATCCACAAGTGTCATTGCATGTCCGTTGTTTTTAATGAACCACACCCAGTGTCATTGCATGTGTGTTCTTTTCATGAACCACAGCTAGAGTCATTGCATGTCTGTTCTTTTCATGAACCACACCAAGTTTCATTGCATGTCTGTTCTTTTCATGAACCACACTCGGTGTCACTGCATGTCTGTTCTTTTCCTGGACCACATAAGGATCTACCAGTGTCATTGCATGTCTGTTCTTTTCATGAACCACACCCAGTGTTATTGCATGTGTGTTATTCTAAACAAACCACATAAGGATCCACCAGTGTCATTGCATGTCTGTTCTTTTCATGAACCACATAAGGATCTACCAGTGTCACTGCATGTTTGTTCTTTTCATGAACCACACCCAGTGGCACTGCATTGTCTGTTCTTTTCATCAACCACACCTAGTGTCACTGCATGTCAGTTCTTTTCATGAACCACATAAGGATCTACAAATGTCATTGCATGTGTGTTCCTCTAAACAAACCACATAAGGATCTACCAGTGTCATTGTATGTCTATTCTTTTCATGAACCACACATAAGGATCCACCACTGTCTTTGCATGTATGTTCCTCTAAAGAAACCACATAAGGATCCACCAGTGTTATTGCATGTCTGTTCTTTTCATGAACCACACCCACTGTCATTGCATGTGTGTTCTTCTAAACAAACCACATAAGGATCCACCAGTGTCATTGCATGTCTGTTATTTTCATGAACCACGCCCGGTGTCATCGCATGTCTGTTCTTTTCATGAACCATAGCTAGAGTCATTGGATGTCTGTTACTTCCACAAACCACACATGGATCCACCCCGTGTCATTGGATGTGTGTTCTTATCATCAACCACACATAAGGATCCACCGGTGTCATTCCATGATTGTTCCTCTAAACAAATCACATAAGGGTCCACCATTGTCATTGCATGTCTGTTCTTTTCATGAACCACGCCCAGTGTCATTGCATGTGTGTTAATCTTAACAAACCACATAAGGATCCACCGGTGTCATTGCATTTCTGTTCTTTTCATGAACCACATAAGGATCCACCAGTGTCATTGCATGTCTGTTCTTTTCATGAACCACACCTAGTGTCAGTGCATGTCTGTTCTTTTCATGAACCACACCCAGTGTCACTGCATGTTAGTTCTTTTCATGAACCACATAAGGATCTACCAGTGTCATTGCATGTGTGTTCTTCTCATGAACCACACGTGGATCCACCGGTGTCATTGCATGCGTGTTCCTCTAAACAAACCACATAAGGATCCACCGGTGTCATTGCGTGTCTGTTCTTTTCATGAACCACACGCAGTGTCATTGCATGTGTGTTCTTCTAAACAAACCACATAGGGATCCACCAGTGTCATTGCATGTGTGTTCTTCTAAACAAACCACATTAGGATCCACGGTGTCATTGCGTGTCTGTTCTTTTCATGAACCACACATAAGGATCCACAAGTGTCATTGCATGTCTGTTCTTTTTAATGAACCACACCCAGTGTCATTGCATGTGTGTTCTTTTCATGAACCACAGCTAGAGTCATTGCATGTCTGTTCTTTTCATGAACCACACCAAGTGTCATTGCATGTCTATTCTTTTCATGAACCACACTCAGTGTCACTGCATGTCTGTTCTTTTCCTGAACCACATAAGGATCTACCAGTGTCATTGCATGTCTGTTCTTTTCATGAACCACACCCAGTGTCATTGCATGTGTGTTATTCTAAACAAACCACATAAGGATCCACCGGTGTCATTGCGTGTCTGTTCTTTTCATGAAACACATCTAGTGTCATTGCATGTGTGTTCTTCTAAACAAACCACATAGGGATCCACCAGTGTCATTGCATGTGTGTTCTTCTAAACAAACCACATTAGGATCCACGGTGTCATTGCGTGTCTGTTCTTTTCAAGAACCACACATAAGGATCCACAAGTGTCATTGCATGTCCGTTGTTTTTAATGAACCACACCCAGTGTCATTGCATGTGTGTTCTTTTCATGAACCACAGCTAGAGTCATTGCATGTCTGTTCTTTTCATGAACCACACCAAGTTTCATTGCATGTCTGTTCTTTTCATGAACCACACTCGGTGTCACTGCATGTCTGTTCTTTTCCTGGACCACATAAGGATCTACCAGTGTCATTGCATGTCTGTTCTTTTCATGAACCACACCCAGTGTCATTGCATGTGTGTTATTCTAAACAAACCACATAAGGATCCACCAGTGTCATTGCATGTCTGTTCTTTTCATGAACCACATAAGGATCTACCAGTGTCACTGCATGTTTGTTCTTTTCATGAACCACACCCAGTGGCACTGCATTGTCTGTTCTTTTCATCAACCACACCTAGTGTCACTGCATGTCAGTTCTTTTCATGAACCACATAAGGATCTACAAATGTCATTGCATGTGTGTTCCTCTAAACAAACCACATAAGGATCTACCAGTGTCATTGTATGTCTATTCTTTTCATGAACCACACATAAGGATCCACCACTGTCTTTGCATGTATGTTCCTCTAAAGAAACCACATAAGGATCCACCAGTGTTATTGCATGTCTGTTCTTTTCATGAACCACACCCACTGTCATTGCATGTGTGTTCTTCTAAACAAACCACATAAGGATCCACCAGTGTCATTGCATGTCTGTTATTTTCATGAACCACGCCCGGTGTCATCGCATGTCTGTTCTTTTCATGAACCATAGCTAGAGTCATTGGATGTCTGTTACTTCCACAAACCACACATGGATCCACCCCGTGTCATTGGATGTGTGTTCTTATCATCAACCACACATAAGGATCCACCGGTGTCATTCCATGTTTGTTCCTCTAAACAAACCACATAAGGGTCCACCATTGTCATTGCATGTCTGTTCTTTTCATGAACCACGCCCAGTGTCATTGCATGTGTGTTAATCTTAACAAACCACATAAGGATCCACCGGTGTCATTGCATTTCTGTTCTTTTCATGAACCACATAAGGATCCACCAGTGTCATTGCATGTCTGTTCTTTTCATGAACCACACCTAGTGTCAGTGCATGTCTGTTCTTTTCATGAACCACACCCAGTGTCACTGCATGTTAGTTCTTTTCATGAACCACATAAGGATCTACCAGTGTCATTGCATGTGTGTTCTTCTCATGAACCACACGTGGATCCACCGGTGTCATTGCATGCGTGTTCCTCTAAACAAACCACATAAGGATCCACCGGTGTCATTGCGTGTCTGTTCTTTTCATGAACCACACGCAGTGTCATTGCATGTGTGTTCTTCTAAACAAACCACATAGGGATCCACCAGTGTCATTGCATGTGTGTTCTTCTAAACAAACCACATTAGGATCCACGGTGTCATTGCGTGTCTGTTCTTTTCATGAACCACACATAAGGATCCACAAGTGTCATTGCATGTCTGTTCTTTTTAATGAACCACACCCAGTGTCATTGCATGTGTGTTCTTTTCATGAACCACAGCTAGAGTCATTGCATGTCTGTTCTTTTCATGAACCACACCAAGTGTCATTGCATGTCTATTCTTTTCATGAACCACACTCAGTGTCACTGCATGTCTGTTCTTTTCCTGAACCACATAAGGATCTACCAGTGTCATTGCATGTCTGTTCTTTTCATGAACCACACCCAGTGTCATTGCATGTGTGTTATTCTAAACAAACCACATAAGGATCCACTAGTGTCATTGCATGTCTGTTCTTTTCATGAACCACATAAGGATCTACCAGTGTCACTGCATGTTTGTTCTTTTCATGAACCACACCAAGTGGCACTGCATTGTCTGTTCTTTTCATCAACCACACCTAGTGTCACTGCATGTCAGTTCTTTTCATGAACCACATAAGGATCTACTAATGTCATTGCATGTGTGTTCCTCTAAACAAACCACATAAGGATCTACCAGTGTCATTGTATGTCTATTCTTTTCATGAACCACACATAAGGATCCACCACTGTCATTGCATGTATGTTCCTCTAAAGAAACCACATAAGGATCCACCAGTGTTATTGCATGTCTGTTCTTTTCATGAACCACACCCAGTGTCATTGCATGTGTGTTCTTCTAAACAAACCACATAAGGATCCACCAGTGCCATTGCATGTCTGTTATTTTCATGAACCACACCCGGTGTCATCGCATGTCTGTTCTTTTCATTAACCATAGCTACAGTCATTGCATGTCTGTGACTTACATAAACCACACATGGATCCACCCCGTGTCATTGGATGTGTGTTCCTCTCATGAACCACACATAAGGATCCACCGGTGTCTTTCCATGTTTGTTCCTCTAAACAAACCACATAAGGATCCACCATTGTCATTGCATGTCTGTTCTTTTCATGAACCACACCCAGTGTCATTGCATGTGTGTTAATCTAAACGAACCACATAAGGATCCACTAGTGTCATCGCATTTCTGTTCTTTTCATGAACCACATAAGGATCCACCAGTGTCATTGCATGTCTGTTCTTTTCGTGAACCACACCTAGTGTCAGTGCATGTATGTTCTTTTCATGAACCACACCCAGTGTCACTGCATGTCAGTTCTTTTCATGAACCACATAAGGATCTACCAGTGTCATTGCATGTGTGTTCTTCTCATGAACCACACGTGGATCCACCGGTGTCATTGCAGGCTTGTTCCTCTAAACAAACCACATAAGGATCCACCGGGGTCATTGCGTGTCTGTTCTTTTCATGAACCACACGCAGTGTCATTGCATGTGTGTTCTTCTAAACAAACCACATAGGGATCCACCAGTGTCATTGCATGTGTGTTCTTCTAAACAAACCACATAAGCATCCACGGTGTCATTGCGTGTCTGTTCTTTTCATGAACCACATCCAGTGTCATTGCATGTGTGTTCTTCTAAACAAACCACATAGGGATCTACCAGTGTCATTGCATGTGTGTTCTTCTAAACAAACCACATAAGGATCCACTAGTGTCATTGCATGTTTGTTCTTTTCATGAACCACACATAAAGATCCACCAGTGTCATTGCATGTCTGTTCTTTTTAATGAACCACACCCAGTGTCATTGCATGTGTGTTATTTTAATGAACCACAGCTAGAGTCATTGCATGTCTGTTCTTTTCATGAACCACACCAAGTGTCATTGCATGTCTATTCTTTTCATGAACCACACTCAGTGTCACTACATGTCTGTTCTTTTCCTAAACCACATAAGGATCTACCAGTGTCATTGCATGTCTGTTATTTTCATGAACCACACCAGTGTCATTGCATGTGTGTTATTCTAAACAAACCACATAAGGATCCACCAGTGTCATTGCATGTCTGTTCTTTTCATGAACCACATAAGGATCTACCAGTGTCACTCCATGTTTGTTCTTTTCATGAACCACATAAGGATCCACCAGTGTCATTGCATGTCTCTTCTTTTCATGAACCACACCGAGTGCCATTGCATGTCTGTTCTTTTCATGAACCACACTTGGTGTCACTGCATGTCAGTTCTTTTCACGAACCACATAAGGATCTACAAGTGTCATTGGATGTGTGTTCTTCTCATGAATCACACGTGGATCCACCAGTGTCATTGCATGTTAGTTCCTCTAAACAAACCACATAAGGATCCACCGGTGTTATTGCGTGTCTGTTCTTTTCATGAACCACACCCAGTGTCATTGCATGTGTGTTCTTCTAAACAAACCACATAGGGATCCACCAGTGTCATTGCATGTCTATTCTTTTCATGAACCACATAAGGATCCACCAGTGTCATTGCATGTCTGTTCTTTTCATGAACGACGCCCAGTGCCAGTGCATATCTGTTCTTTTCATGAACCACACCCGTTGTCATTGCATGTCTATTCTTTACATGAACCATACCCCGTGTCATTGCATGTCTGTTCTTTTCATGAACCACACCTGGTGTCATTACATGTATGTTCTCTTCATGAACCACAGCTAGAGTCATTGCATGTCTGTTACTTCCATAAACCACACATGGATCCACACAGTGTCATTGGATGTGTGTTCTTCTCATGGACCACACATAAGGATCCACCGGTGTCATTGCATGTCTGTTCCACTAAACAAACCACATATGGATCCACCAGTGTCATTGCATGTCTGTTCTTTTCATGAACCACACCTAGTGTCATTGCATGTCTGTTCCTCTAAACAAACCACATAAGGATCCACCAGTGTCATTGCATGTGTGTTCTTATCATGAACCACATAAGGATCCACCAGTGTCATTGCATGTCTGTTCTTTTCATGAACCACACCCAGTGGCATTGCATGTTTGTTCATTTCATCAACCACACCTAGTGTCACTGCATGTCAGTTCTTTTCATGAACCACATAAGGATCTACAAATGTCATTGCATGTGTGGTCCTCTAAACAAACCACATAAGGATCTACCAGTGTCATTGTATGTCTATTCTTTTCATGAACCACACATAAGGATCCACCACTGTCATTGCATGTATGTTCCTCTAAAGAAACCACATAAGGATCCACCAGTGTTATTGCATGTCTGTTATTTTCATGAACCACACCCACTGTCATTGCATGTGTGTTCTTCTAAACAAACCACATAAGGATCCACCAGTGTCATTGCATGTCTGTTATTTTCATGAACCACGCCCAGTGTTATCGCATGTCTGTTCTTTTCATGAACCATAGCTAGAGTCATTGCATGTCTGTTACTTCCATAAACCACACATGGATCCACCCCGTGTCATTGGATGTGTGTTCTTTTCATGAACCACACATAAGGATCCACCGGTGTCATTCCATGTTTGTTCCTCTAAACAAACCACATAAGGATCCACCATTGTCACTGCATGTCTGTTCTTTTCATGAACCACACCCAGTGTCATTGCATGTGTGTTAATCTAAACAAACCACATAAGGATCCACCAGTGTCATTGCATTTCTGTTCTTTTCATGAACCACATAAGGATCCACCAGTGTCATTGCATGTCTGTTCTTTTCATGAACCACACCTAGTGTCAGTGCATGTCTGTTCTTTTCATGAACCACACCCAGTGCCACTGCATGTCAGTTCTTTTCATGAACCACATAAGGATCTACCAGTGTTATTGCATGTGTGTTCTTCTCATGAACCACACGTGGATCCACCGGTGACATTGCATGCCTGTTCCTCTAAACAAACCACATAAGGATCCACGGTGTCATTGCATGTCTGTTCTTTTCATGAACCACATCCAGTGTCATTGCATGTGTGTTCTTCTAAACAAACCACATAGGGATCTACCAGTGTCACTGCATGAGTGTTCTTCTAAACATACCACATAAGGATCCACTAGTGTCATTGCATGTTTGTTCTTTTCATGAACCACACATAAGGATCCACCAGTGTCATTGCATGCCTGTTATTTTTAATGAACCACACCCAATGTCATTGCATGTGTGTTATTTTCATGAACCACAGCTAGAGTCATTGCATGTCTGTTCTTTTCATGAACCACACCAAGTGTCATTGCATGTCTATTCTATTCATGAACCACACTCAGTGTCACTGCATGTCTATTCTTTTCCTGAACCACATAAGGATCTACTAGTGTCATTGCATGTCTGTTCTTTTCATGAACCACACCTAGTGTCATTGCATGTGTGTTATTCTAAACAAACCACATAAGGACCCACCAGTGTCATTGCATTTCTGTTCTTTTCATCAACCACATAAGGATCCACAAGTGTCACTGAATGTTTGTTCATTTCATGAACCACATAAGGATCCACCAGTGTCATTGCATGTCTCTTCTTTTCATGAACCACACCGAGTGCTATTGCATGTTTGTTCTTTTCATGAACCACACCCGGTGTCACTGCATGTCAGTTCTTTTCATGAACCACATAAGGTTCTACCAGTGTCATTGGATGTGTGTTCTTCTCATGAATCACACGTGGATCCACCGGTGTCATTGCATGTCAGTTCCTCTAAACAAACCACATAAGGATCCACCGGTGTTATTACGTGTCTGTTCTTTTCATGAACCACACCTAGTGTCATTGCATGTGTGTTCTTCTAAACAAACCACATAGGGATCCACCAGTGTCATTGCATGCCTGTTCTTTTCATGAACCGCACCCGGTGTCATTGCATGTGTGTTCCTCTAGACAAACCACATAAGGATCCATAGGTGTCATTGCATGTCTGTTCCTCTAAACAAACCACATAAGGATCCACAAGTGTCATTGGATGTGTGTCCTTCTCATGAACCACACATGGATCCACCGGTCTCATTGCATGTTTGTTCCTCTAAACAAACCACATAAGGATGCACCAGTGTCATTGCATGTCTATTTATTTCATGAACCACACCTAGTGCTAGTGCATGTCTGTTCTTTTCCTGAACCACACCCAGTGTCACTGCATGTCAGTTATTTTCATGAACCACATAAGGATCTACCAGTGTCATTGGTTGTGTGTTCTTCTCATGAACCACACGTGGATCCACCGGTGTCATTGGATTTGTGTTCTTCTCATGAACCACACGTGGATCTACCGGTGTCATTGCATGTCAGTTCTTTTCATGAAACATATAAGGATCCACTAGTGTCATTGCATGTCTATTCTTTTCATGCACCACACCCAGTTTCATTGCATGTCTGTTCCTTCCATGAACCACACCCAGTGTCATTGCATGTCTATTCTTTTCTTGAACCACACAAGGATCTACCAGTGTCACTGCATGTCAGTTCTTTTCATGAACCGCACCCGGTGTCATTGCATGTGTGTTCCTCTAGACATACCACATAAGGATCCACCGGTGTCATTGCATGTCTGTTCCTCTAAACAAACCACATAAGGATCCACCAGTGTTATTGCATGTCTGTTCTTTTCATGAACCACATAAGGATCCACCAGTGTTATTGCATGTCTGTTCTTTTCATGAACCACACCTAGTGTCAGTGCATGTCTGTTCTTTTCATGAACCACACCTAGTGTCACTGCATGTCAGTTCTTTTCCTGAACCACATGAGGATCTACAAGTGTCATTGCATGTGTGTTCTTCTAAACAAACCACATAAGGATCCACTAGTGTCATTGCATGTTTATTCTTTTCATGAACCACACATAAGGATCTAGTAGTGCGATTGCATGTCTGTTCTTTTCATGAACCACACCCAGTGTCATTGCATGTGTGTTCTTTTCATGAACCACAACTAGAGTCATTGCATGTCTGTTCTTTTCATGAACCACACCTAGTGTCATTGCATGTCTGTTCTTTTCATGAACCAAACCCGGTGTCATTGCATGTCTGTTCTTTTCATGAACCACAGCTAGAGTCCACCAGTGTCATTGGATGTGTGTTCTTCCCATGAACCACACTTGGATTCAATAGTGTCATTGCATGTCTATTCTTTTCATGAATCACAGCTAGAGTCATTGCATGTTTGTTACTTCCATAAACAACATATGGATCCACCTAGTGTGATTGCATGTCTGTTCTTTTCACGAACCACCCATGGATACACCAGTGTCATTGCATGGGTAGCCGTTAGACCGAGTCTTCTAGAAGGCACGCCCTAACACAGTTGTTCTGCTTGAAGATTGTTACATACCGTTCGATTGGGGCGCTTGGACGATTGGGATGGTCTTCGTGAGAGCGATCCGCGAGTAGGCTGTTCTGCGGCATGATTGGCCACGCTTGCTCTGGACAAACTAGAAACACCGGGTGCTCCCCTGTTGCGAGTGTCACGTCTCATGAGTTCAGTGGGCCACATCTCAGTGTCACGTCCCCATTACTTCTCTTCCTCCCCGTACTTCTCTTCCTTACCGTCGAAGCTACTTCCCCCACTTCACTCCCATCCTGCCGTAGCCGCAAGCCGACGGCGCATCCATCCCAATCCCCTCTCCAGCAGCTACCCCCTCCCCTCTCGCCATGGGTTCAAGGGGAGACAGCGAGGAAACACGTCGTGACGACGGGGATGGTGATTTTGATGCGAGTCGTCTCGTCTCTATTTCTATCATCTGTGACCAGTTACCTATTTTTTGAGCTAGATCTAATCTGTTTACTCATGTGCGTATGATGTGTTAGGCCAACCAGACGATGTATGACTCTTGCTATCACGGTTTAGAGGATGCAGACAGTCCTCTGGTATGTAAACATGGATATGTGCCCGCTAAATTTGTAGCATTCGAAGGACGAAACGCAGGCAGGAGGTTTCTACGGTGTCAAGGACACCGTGCAATGATGCAAGGCGGAAGTTGCGGTGTTGTCAAATGGGTAGATCTAGAGTGGCCCAAATCGATGTAGAAAACGCTGGACAAACTATGGGAAATGACTGTCGAGTTGAAAGAATCCGTATTCAGCTCACTTCTTGACAGTGTTGAGACGAAGCTATGGGAACCAGTTGACACGACCAAGCATAAGTGAGATCTCAGGTGGGTGCAAGACAAGGTTATCAAAGTCGAGAAGGAGAGGGACACGGCGTTGGCCCTGAAGGCTAAAGCAGAGCAAGAACTGACTCAAGCAAGGAATGATCTCCACCAGGCCAAAGTCCTGCAGTACACAACTACGAGTATTGACAAGTGCATGAGGAAAAATGCAGAGAAACAATTGAAGCTGTGCAAGGAAGATGCTAAAAGGAAGAAGCAGACAATTCGATCCTTGCTCTCGCAGGAAGATGCGCATCGGGCCAAGATTAGGAAGATCAAGGAGATGTGTGATAACTAGTTCTATTTAGCTTAAGCTCCGTGCCATTTTAAGTTGTAGTAATATTTGTACTTGTTGACCTAGCGGTCTGAACTATTAGTCCTGGATTCCAAGGAGGAAAAAAATTGCTCTGACCCCGCATTACTTCTTTTGTCTAACCCCGCATTAATTCTTTTGTCTGACCGTCGCTTCGTCGTCCCCGTGTACAAATAGGAGGCGCCACAGCGCCTCGCTTCGTCGCCGTCCCCTCGTCCTCTCCAATCTCCACGCCACCATGGAGATGCCAGATCTGAACTTGTACGAGGCGGCGATGTTCGCGAACTTCGACATCCTCGCGCCGCCAGCCGCGAAGGTGCCCAACGGATGGCGCATCAGCTCTACGGGGGTGCCGGTGGCTCCACTACCTGGCCGAGCCGAGATGGAGAGCGAAATCGCGGTGCAGCATCGCCAGATGCCCGCGTGGAAGAGGGCGCTGCCCCAGTACGCGGCGGCCAGCCCGTACTGGCTGGCGCTATTCAAGAAGGAGCGGAAGGCCAAGATTGGCAACCACATCGTTGACGGGCGCGTGGTGCACCAGGATCTCTGCAACCGAGAAGGGCGAGAGAGGTTCTGGTCCATCGCTGGCGAACCAAGTACACCATCATTGCCGCCACTCGACGCGAAGAGGTGCTCCGTCTCGCGAACGATGCGGACATCGTGGACGTTCCGTCCGACAACGATGAGGAAGCCGGTGGCTCGGAGGACAGTGGCAGCGGAAGTGAAATTGTTGACTAGTGGTTGAATTAATGTAGGATGTGAAATCACACCTTTGTTTAGAAGAATTTGTGGTTGAAGTAATGAAATGCCTCGATTTAGATCTCTGTCTTGATTAATTTGTGGAAGAATTTATGATTTAGATCAATTTCTGCCTCGATTTAGATCTCTGTCTTGGATTGGGAACGTGACTGTGGACCAAAGACACCTTTTCTACTAGTGTATTCTGACATTGGTGGTTTGTTTAAACGTAATCTACGTGGATTGTGCCGCATGCAAATGGCACAACCACAATTTATAAAGTGGAAGCACGTACACCCGGTTACTGGAGATCCGGGAGCTTCGCCAGATGCAGGGGATGCAGGAGCAGAGAGGCGGTGAGATAGACGGGCTCAAGATTAGGCCAGAAAGTGGTACCGATTTCCTCCTCATCTGGGCATTATCGGTGAGAACATTGATGTTTATGTTGCCACGTCGTTGTGCAGCATCTGAAATAAGTTGCTGCTTCGTGGAGTGTGGCAGCTTAAATAATTTATTCTGTGCCACTTACATTCCGTCATATTTGGAGACCTCCTTCCCCTCAGCAATCGTGGAACCGGTGGATCCTTGTTTTCAGATAACAGTGGCACAATCACAATTTCGGATTAAACTACTGACTCGGGTGTTTCCAAACCCTAAGTCGCGGTACATTTTACTCAGAGAACGTGGGTAGATTGTTTCGCCCAGCAACGTGCCACACACAGAGCGATCAGAATTTAGCAGAATTACATATATAGGTTCAAGTTCAACACATTACTATGCATCTTCATTGCCAGCAGCCTTCTTCCGCAGCCTGGGTGCCAAGCCTTCACGTCCAATGGCTTCTTCATTTCCTGCCTTCTTCCTCTTCCTCGGTGCCAATTTTCTTAGCTTCACGTACTATGCATCGTCGAGACAATGGGCACCAGAATCGTGTCCAGCATCCTCTTTCCACTCGTTTTTAATTTCTTCGGGCAGCAAAATGACATCTTTCCATTCGTTTTTAATTTCTTCGGGCAGCAAAATGATTGACCCGGCAGTCATGTTTCTAACCTTGCGATGCTTCCTGTCAAAGAAACAAGATTGTTGCATAACTGCCCAATATCTACAGAGTAAATAAAACAAAAATTACAATTCAGCACAAACATGCGAACCCCAAGAGACCTTTGATTACCAGGAGCTAATTGGGTTCGAGCAACCACCCTGTCCAAGAATAGAAGGGCGACTCCCAGTTGCAGCAGCTTCCACATCCAGTACATCACAGTTCAGCTCAAACATGGTAGCCGAAGCATACCTTTTCATCAACCCAATTAGCTGACTGTCACACGTTATAGGAACCATGATGACACGTTCATCCATGAAGCTGAACTTTGCAGTCTGCTTTGGCCATAATTCAACATGATTACGCAGAGCAGCAACCATATCATATATAGTGCAGATCTGCACAGGCGCTTCTTCCATCGTGAAACAATGGTGTCCATACCTCTTGCCCTTAGAGTCGTACCTATAGAGGACTACCGTAACCAGGTAAGGGGGGTCCGCGCAGATCCCACTTGACAGAAAACTGTGGACAAAATATGTTTGTCAACGTTGGGCTAACAAACAATTTGAGGTTCAGTAGCCAGCTAGCAGTTGTAACTAGTGTGAATAGCAAAGAGAAGGGTAGATCACCCGCTTGTAGATAGAACTTCTTCTTTCTTGATAGTAGGATCTGCCATCCTCCGAGCTGCTCGGCTCATCAGCGGCGGAGGCGGGCTAGAGCCTCGCAACGGCGGCTACGGCATGCGCCATTGGAGCTTGGGATCAGCGACTGGGCGCAGCAACTGGGTGCAGCAACTTGGTGCCAGAAGTCAAATGTCCGAAGGGATCGTCCTGCCTGGAGGGTGGATTCCGACGCCGCCGGTGCTAGGGGAAAGCTGGGAATGGATTTGTGAAATTGGTCAACGCATCCAATCCACTTAGCTGCTCGATTTGCCTAAGAGGTTGCCGTGTTGGCGCCCGCGTCATGGACAGATGACCGACATGAGGGTCCCGACCGTCTACTTCACGGGGCAGTTTCACGGCATGTTTGGATTTGGTAGGGGTGAGACGAGTTTGCATCGAAATGGCCCCTCTCGGTAGTTGTTGGCCCAAATTTTCGAAACGCAGTAATTTCAGGCAACTTAGGTACTGCCATGTGTTGGCCTGCCAACTTTGGTACCGCAGACGAATAAGCCCCTCCCTAGAGCAGGCCAGTTGAGCCTGGCTTGTCCTACACCGGGCTCATCCCCCTGACAGAGGACTCTTTGCCATTCTTCAAAAGAAAATGATACTACTCCCCTGGGGGATAACGCATCGCGATCCCCCGAGGCGCTCACACCCACGCGTCCCCTCGCCATGGAGAGGAACTGGCCCGTCCGGTGGGTCCCACATGTCTTATCCCTTCCTTCTCCTTTTCTTCCCCAAATCGACTCCACATGGAGAGCTCGCAGCCCACACTGCACCTGCTGCATGCCATGCTCCTCTCCGACGAGCCGTCCCTCAACCCTGCTTCTCCCCGGTGCGCCGCCTCCTCCTCCTCTCCGGCAAACCGTCCCCCGCCCATGCTCCTCCTGGGTGCACCATCCCCCGCCCCTGTTCCTCCCGGGTGCGCCGTCCCCCGTTCCTCTCCGACGAGCCGTCCCCCGCCACTGCTCCTCCTGGGTGTGCCGCCCCTGCCCTCTTTAGCGAGCCACCCCTTCTCCTCTCTGGCGCGCCACCCATTCTTATCCCCCACCACGATGCCCGTCAAGATGCATGCGGGAAGAACAACCTTCCGCCGCGGCGTGCTGCAAGGCATGTCATTGGGTACTTCCATGGGGATTTGTGGAGAAAGTGCCGACCTCGATACTGGCAGATTCGCTGGCCGCTATGCTGGGTACAACCTCGTCGGCATGCTGCAAGCTGCACATCTCTCTTGCAGCAGATTCACTGGCCGCCGTGGCTTTCACAGAGGCCACCAGATACTGCCACTGAGGGCTGGCGGATTTGCTACTGATGGTGTCAATGGTTGATACATGGGGCAAATGGTGGTACTACGTGCGCCCATCAACGGTGCTACAAGCAGTGTCGGTCCTACATGTGGCTAGTGGCGGTGCTACAAGCGGGTGTTGAAGTTGCTACATGCATCCGGCGGTGGCGCTATGAGACCGCCGATAGTGCTACGTGCCTCCCGGCTAGCCTAGGTCAAGAAGCTACTGATGCGCCGCACCAGGGAAGGGCATCATCCGCTTCATATCTAGGCACCACCGGCCAGACCGAAGCCCATCTGGCCTAGATTAGGCCCGCATTAGGCCCAAATCGGGCTAATACCCCTACGTCGCCGCGTCATCCTAGGTCACAACCTATAGCAGGTCGACCCCGCAGACCACCTTCGTCCTCGCCGCTAGCCGTCACCCTCCATGGCCGCCTCCCACCACCCCTACCATGGCAAGGCCCAATAGAAAGCTCCAGGAGCCGCCATGGGAAGCCGCCCTAGACCCCGCAACATCGCCTTGGCTCACTACCTCCTAGGGCACCGCCGCAGCCGGAAACACATATCCCTGCCTCCGAAGACCACATGGGTCTGAATCCACGCCATGGAGGGCCATCCTGCACCGCCCTAGGCTCCACGAGAAGAAGGGAGGAAAGACCCTGCCATTGCCTATGCAGCATGGGCATTGCTCGGCCACACCCACCGGCGGCGACGAGGGGAGGGGGCCGGAGGCAGTGGGATAGGGTTTCTCCCACGACACTTGGGGGAGCGTTGCAGAAGCTCTCCTTTCAAAAACTTCCTCCTTGCAGCCAAGCCTTTCCGAGCTCTGTCATTATTTTTTGCAAACCCTAATTTAAATAGTGCATGCTATAGCATGTATATCACCCTGAGAAGGCCATGGCTAAATCTCATGGCACGCTATTTTTTTTTCTTGGTTCATGGTCACCTAAGAGGAGGAGAGGAGGAGATAGCGTCTATAAAAAAATAAGATTGGGGCAAACAGCCTTGACCCAGACTGCTGGCCAGGGTTAGTTTATATAATAGGATTAACAGAGTTTCCTTACAATATGTTTACACATGGGACTGCTACTCCTTATCGTATACAGAGTCTAACACCCTCCCTCAATCCCAACCTATCTTAGGATCCATAAGATTGATATTGCGCCTACAACCTACAAACTACGGCTATGGAAGAGGCTTCGTGAAGATGTCAGCAAGTTAATCCGTGGAGGGGATGAACTTGATATGGAGTATCTTCTTTGGAATATGTTCCCTGACAAAGTGATAGTCAACTTCAATGTGTTTCGTTCGGGCATGGAATACCGAATTAGATGAAAGGTATGTAGCATCGATGTTTTCACACGAAAGGACTGGAGGATGATCTTGAGAGACTCCCAACTCTCTCAATAAGGACTGCACCCACATGAGCTCAGCTGTAGCGTTAGCAACCGCATTCTATTCAGCTTTAGTATTGCGAGATACTGTAGCTAGTGTACAAACATACCAGGCGATCAAGTTAGGACCAAAGAATACTGCATAGCCCCCCTTGGATCGCCTGTCATCAGGACTGCCAGCTCAATCCACATTCGAGAAGGCTGAGAGATCACAAGATGGTGCAGGCTGGAGAAGAAAACCATACGAGGCAGTGAGACAGATGTAGTGTAGAATACTCTTCATAGCTGACCAATGAGACATCCTGGTGTAACATCCCAAATTTTACGATTCCAGATGTTACTAGAAGCATGCATCATATCTTGGCATCAAGGCATCACACAATAAAAGCCGCATCAAATACTTTCCCTGAACCCTATAGTCATATAAAGACAAAAAAGGGTTAAACAAAAACCTAACCTTTTGAACCTTTGCATAAGTGTTATTTTATAGCCCCATAGTAATCACCTTCTTTTTACAAAATTTTAGAGACAAATTTCATTATTTTTGGAGTCCATTTGCAAAACTTATAGGACAAATAGGAAAACAGAAAATAAAAAGATTAAACTACTAAAAAAAGGGGGAGTCTAGCCTAATCGGGCCACCGAGCCGGCCCACCCCTATCTACCACGCGCCAGGCAGAGCGCAGCAGCAGCAGCCACATAGGCCGGCCCAGCAAGCGCCGCCAGCCGCTCAGCCCGCTCCCCTCGCCTCTCACTGATGTTGCGGTCCCACCTGTCATCCCCCTCCCTCACCGTGTCCAGGACGAACACGGCGCACAGCCGCGTCGCGGCCGACCTCCCCGGCCGAATCGGAACGGAATCCCTGACCCCCGCGCCAAGCCAGGCCACCTATAAGTACCCTCGGCACGCCTTCCAAGAAACCCTAGCTTTTTCTTTCTTAAAACGCCACCGGGATGCCGCCTTGGAGCTCGAGACCGATCTCGCCGGAGCTGCCGCCGCCGAGCTCGACGTATAGGGTTCGAGACCACCACTTCCCCTTCTCTCTTCCTCTCTATCTTCCCCATTAAGTACCGCATCGATTCATGTTTTTCCCCCTTGAGCAGAGCCCCGTGCCGTCCCAAATTGGTCGCCGGAGACTCGCCGGAGAAGGAGGAAACCGGCGGAGCTTCAACACAAGCCGAGGATGCGAGAGCCGCCGCTGTCCATGCTGGAAGGATCGCGAGGAGGAGCTGCACCTCGTCGTCCACACTGCCGCCTCGGGGGACCACCAGACCACCGCCGAGCATCGCCAACCGACGCGACCACCGCCATTCATCGCCGTCGACAAGTCCTCACCGCTGCGGGTGCGTTCCCTCAGTTCCCGTCCGTTAGATCGCGATCCGACGGTATAGAATAGACTATCCTAGCGAATCGGTACCGCCCTATTGTGTCGCGCCACGTGGCACTTGCTGCGTCAGGGTGCCTCGTCAGCCCCGCGCGCCTTGCTGGCCCAATCCCTAGACGCCACATGTCATCGCGTAGCTGGCCGCCGCTCTTTCTTTTTCTAAAATAGGCAGAAAGTGTTTTAATCTCATTTAATTCACGGTAATTCAAGTTTTGTCCATAAATTGCGTATAATATACCGTTGGATTCACAAAATTGAGTAGAACACAGATCTATAATAATATTACTGGTTTACTGCAGTAATCTTGCAGTAGGATTTAAAGTTTAGATTGGAGTATTTCAATTCTAGGAAAATATCCGTAACTCTGTTTTAGTTGATTCTTGTTGCGTTGGCTTTGTATCTACGAGATCTTCTGTGGAAAATTGTTATATCATGCTTAGAGTGTTTAGATCTGTTTCGGGGTAGATTGGAAGTGTAGATCTATTTATAAGCTTGTTTAATTAAGTTTTAATCCGAAATACTTAAAATCTGTGGGAGATCGATATCTATGACATCCCCAACCCAACAACGCCCTAGAATAAAACCCTTGGTCAAAATTGAATCCATCCTTGCATATTACCATGTTGCGTGCATGCATATTTACCATCGTGGCATTGTTTTGTGTAATTTGTGATTGGATCTATGTTTGTGTTTCGTTAGATTGTTCGGAGTGCGTTGAGGAGTACTGTTGTGTAGAGTGCTGCTCGAATCAAGGCAAGTTACACCACTTGTACATATTATATCCCAGTTTTTGACTATGCATGTTTTACTCTTCAAATCCTGTAGTGTGCATCTGTAGGTCTTTAGTAGATTTTCTTATTACTATTTTTGCAAGTGCGGTTTTGTAGTATGCCATGAGTAGCTTTATACTTAGGAATTTACGTCCTATTAGGTTCCCCTATTTTTGCTAAGTATTGCTTGCTATGCTATATATACACTAAGTACGGTTGGGGGGTTCGAAAGACTCAAAAGAATTCTAAGTATAAAAGCTCTCTCGAGCGAACCTTTTCCTCTCAAAACCTCCTTCAAAATAAAACTAAGTTTTCTTCTAGGCAGAATGGTTGTCGGGACAACGAGTGGAACTTTGGTGGAGGACGGCCGCCCAGGAATCAAAGAAGTCTGTCATGTTTCAGAATTCAGAAGCTTCTAGTGCAACCACAATACATATGGGCTCTGTCTTGGCTTAGTGCTTAGTCGGAAACCTCACCGGGGTACCAACATTTGGAGGTTCTTGGTACGGTTGGATCCAGCTAGTAGAGGGGCTACTAAGGGAAGGCTTCGCCATGGTCTTGTCTGTAAAAGGACTTGATCGTTGATTGTGGGGAAAATGCACAACCTCTCGAGAGTATTGCAATCTGATCGATCAGCCGAGTTCACGGAAAAGAACACTTTGAGCATTTGAAGGATGGAGCCTCTGAAAGATCTTCCTCTCTCTTTTCCAAACCTAAAGTTCTATAAACCCCAAGGTGTGAGTAATATCGCCATTGGGTGGGATTTTGGGAATTTGGTGCGTAATATCCAAGTGCTAGGTTGATTGGACACTTGGTGAGTAATATCCACGTGTTCCATTTCACCCTATACTACTTATCAATGTTTACAAACTAGGGTAAACTCTTCCTCTTTTCTTCCTACTTAGAGAAAATTGGCCTTATGCAAAGGAACCCCAAAGCCTACACTTAGCCTTGCATGTAGAGATAGTCTTATTCTTTCCTCGGTGTAATTTGCCAATACATTCAAAGTATTGACCCAACTTATTGGCTGCACGTCTTATGTGCAGAATCCGAAGACTAAAAGGTGCGTAGGGATCGCGGGTCTTCACACAACTAGCCTGAGGCGTTGATGGACTCAAGATTTATTTAGTTTCTGTTGTTTTATTTGAGCTAGATATAATCTATGCAAGTTGTAATAATTATATTCTGGATTATTCGTGTAATAATGACTTGCGTTTTACATGATATTCATCGACTGTGAAGTGCTAGCTATTGATCCAGGGACTAGCATGTTAATCACAGGGACTTAGGATCCTTAACGATCTGAGGTCACAATAGATGGTATCAGAGCACAATGTTGCCTATAGGACATGACCCCTAGGATTGGAAACCATCTTTTACCATTGTGTGTTTTGCTTTCTATATTCTTCTAAGTTATTTATGCTCTTCTAGTTATTCTATTCCTTATCACTTTGTGCCTAATTTTCATTCTCCTAACTTAAAGATGACGACCTTCTACTACGACACCGCCGAAGACATCAAGTACCTGCGCTTTGGGGGATGCCTTCTGGACATCATCAAGACATTGAGGCTGACCATGCCTTCAATCAAGGGAAGCGAGTTGAGGAAGATGCACAAGGAAGGATGATGGGCGATTGAAGTCATCCAACCGGGGCACATCGAGTCTGAACCCAAGACGGAGGCCATTGTACTCCACGTCACCAGCGACTCCAAGGAGAAAGGACTTAGCATCAGCATGCAGGAACTCATTTGACGCCTTTGTGGATGCCACCATGAAAAGTTAGAAGGCCACTACATCAAACTCTTTGGAAGACGTGATGAGAAGGGAGTTCCAATCTAGTTAACCCCGGAGGAAAGGGCGACATGCTAGCGTTGAAGGATCCAATATCAAGACTTGGAGTGCCACATCAACGATCTTGAGGAGGGAAGCTGCTTCGAGATCATGAGGAATGACGAGTTATGCGCCCTAGTAAAGGAGAAGGATGAGAAGATCGAAGAGTTGGAAGAGAAGATCAAGTCCCTAGGAGGGAAGCTCACTGCCCAAGACAAGAAGTTCGCTAATCAAGAGAAGAGGGTGCAGGATAAGAACAAGAGGATTAGGGAACAAAGTCTTATACTCGCAAAAAACGAGATGGAGTTCAAGAACTTTGCCACCATGTTGAAGGACCAGCGAGCAGCCAAGAGGAGCTTGGAGGATAAGATCACGCCCACGACTATGGGGTCAAGCTTGATCAAGGAGCTGCAGAAGGAGAAGAAGGAACTTCAAGGGAAGCTCGAAGCTGCTACCCAGGAGCTGCAAGAGGTGAAGGAACTCCAAGAGAGGCTCGAAGCTGCTACACTCGAGCCGCATGAGGTGAAGGAACTTCAGGAGAAGCTTGAAGCCACGACGAAGGACATGGAGTTATACAAGTCAATGCTAGAGAAGGAAGGCTTCACTATTGAGGATGAGGAAGTGGATGACGAGTAGAGTAGGTAGTTGGACCACCTTTATTTCTATAGTCAAACGTTGTTCACGATTGTAATGAGTACCAAAAATATTTTGGTTTAGTTAAACTTGGTTGAGTTGTGTTAAACTATGTGCTATGTGTGCCTTGCTTTTCTCGTGTTTACATAAGGGTAGGAGTTTATTCCTTAGGCTTTCTATCTATTTCTTAACTTGTTTCCCAAACCCAACAGATGGCGAGACGTGGGAACAACAACAACATGCCCCCAGAGATGGCACAACTTCTGAACTCCCAGAATCAGTTGATCCAACTCCTCACTCAAAACATGCAAAAAAACAACAACAATCCACCACCTCCACCACCTCCACCGCCCCAATAGGATCGCCTGAATCGGTTCCTAAGGTTGAACCCTCCTATTTTCTCAAGTAGTTCTGAGTCAATTGTGGCAGATGACTGGCTCCGCACCACCAACAAGAAGTTAGATACCGTCCAAGTTGTTGGAGCTGACAGGGTGCGCTTTGCCGCACACCAACTTGAGGGACAAGCTGCTGAATGGTGGGATAATTACCAAGTCACCCACCCTGATATTGAAGCTATCACTTGGAACCAGTTTGAGGAAGCCTTTCGTACTCATCACGTAGCTGCTGGTGTCATGTCACTAAAGAGACGTGAGTTCCGTGACTTGAAGCAACTGCACTCCTCTGTCTCCGAGTATGGGGGCCTTTTCAGCAAGCTGGCACGTTATGCACCTGATGATGTCTCCACTGATGCCAAGAGGAAGGAAGAGTTCCTAAGGGGACTTAATGATGAGATATCCATTCAGCTTGTGGATCTGAAGTTTGATAACTATCAAGAACTTCTGGACATGGCAGTTGTGGTGGAAGCAAAGCAAAGGAGTATAGAGAACCGCAAGAGAAAGTCCACCTCACACAAACACAACTCAGCCACATATCAGAAGCAACGCACTTCGTCACCACCACCCCACAACCACAATGGCCACAACCACAATGGTCATCGTCATCGAAGACATAACCACAATGGCCATAAACACCGCAATGGAAATGGCAATGGGAAGGATCTGAGTGAAGTGACATGCTTCAAGTGTAACAAGACAGGGCATTATGCAACTACTTGCCCCGAAAAGATGAAGAATGGGATTGGCAATGGGAACGGCAATGGACACAACCATGGTAATGGAAATGGGAAGAAGCCGAATCCATTCGTCAAAGCCACGGTGAATCATGTCTCCGTGGAGGATGCTCCTGAGGCACCTGACTCCGTGATTGGTAAGTTCAAGCTTAACTCCACCCCCCAGTTGTTCTTTTTGATACTAGTGCATCACATTCATTCATATCAAGGGTATTTATGGATAGAGGCAAGATACCTTTAGAGACTATTAGTACTCCCCTAAGGGTAAGTTCTCCTAGAGGAGAAATAGTGGCAAACTCTGGATGTCCTGGGTTAGAACTAAGGATTGGGGCACACATCTTTCCCACAAGCCTAGTCGTTCTAGAGTCACAAGGCTTAGACATGATTTTGGGCATGAATTGGATGACCGAATATGAGGGCGTCATAGATTGTGCCAAAAGGACTGTCGCACTCACAACTTCGGATAAGAAGAGAATCCGCTTTAAGTCGGCCTCTCTTAAAGGGGTTAGCTTGGAGGATGTGCCAATTGTGAAGGAGTATCCAGATGTGTTTCCGGAAGAATTGCCAGGGATGCCTCCTGACCGAGACATCGAGTTTCTCATTGACTTGATGCCTGGCACTGGACCGATAGCAAAGAGACCGTACAAGATGGATGTTGATGAGTTGAAGGAACTTAAGAAACAACTTAGAGAGCAATTGGACAAAGGTTTCATTCAACCAAGTGCGCCGTCTTGGTGAGCGCCTGTCTTATTCGTGGAGAAGAAGGATAAAACCAAGAGACTAGTCGTAGACTACCAATCGTTGAATGAAGTGACAATCAAGAACAAGTACCCTCTACCCAATATTAACGACTTGTTCGACCAATTAAAGGGATCTAGTGTGTTCTCTAAGATTGATCTCCGATCAGGTTATTTCCAGTTAAAGATCCGGGAATAGGATGTACCCAAGACAGCCTTCACCACCAGATACGGATTGTATGAGTACACTGTGATAATGTTTGGCCTAACCAATCCCCCAGCATAATTAATGACTATGATGAACAAGGTGTTCATGGAGTACATGGATAATTTTATTGTGGTATTCATTGATCACATACTCATATATTCCAAGGACGAGAAGGAACATGAGAGGCATATGCGCCTAATTATGGAAAAGTTAAGGGAACACAAGTTGTATGCCAAGTTTAGCAAGTATGAGTTCTGGTTAAAAGAAGTGGGATTCCTTGGTCACATTGTGTCAGCTAAAGGAGTTGCCGTGGACCCAAGTAAGGTAGCTTCCATGACAGAATGGGAGTCACCTAAGAATGTGGGTGACATTAGGAGTTTCTTGGGCCTTGCAGGATATTACCGAAGGTTCATTGAAACCTTTTCCAAGATAGCAAAGCCTATGGCAGAATTGTTGAAGAAATAAAAGAAGTTCCAATGGACCGAGGCATGTGAAGAAAGTTTTCAAGAATTGAAGAAGCCCCTAGTAACATCACCAGTTTTGTGTCTCCCTAACATCCAAAAAGATTTCCAAGTCTATTGCGACGCTTCTCGACAAGGACTTGGTAGTGTACTGATGCAAGATGGAAACGTAGTGTCCTATGCCTCTCGACAACTTAAGAACCATGAGAACAACTGAAAGAACATTTCATGTTTTCCTATGTTTTGCGTGTTAGATAACAATACTATGGAGACTTTTCATGTATGCTAAGTGTGCAGGAAGTTTTCAGGGGGGGGCGGATAATCCGCCCCACCAAGGGCCGGATAATCCGGCCTACCTCATCTCTCAAGGAAGCCAAGGCGCGTCGCTCGGTACCTGGTCGGATTTTCTCCCGGAAAATCCGAACTGGGGCGGTTTTTCCTCCCCAGGCCGGATAATCCGGGTGTCGCATGGGCCAGATTATCCGGCCCCCAGTTTTCGAGCAAAAGGAGCCAAGGCGCATTGCTCGGTATCCGGTCGGATTTTCTACCGGAAAATCCGAACTGGGGCGGTTTTTTCTTCCCCATGCCAGATAATTTGGCTTCGCATCGGGTCGGATAATCCGGCCCCCAGAAGTTGACCAAGGGAAAGCTCGGCGCATCGCTCTATCAGGGGGCGGATTATCTGCCGGATATTCCGAGTCTCGGGCGGTGTTTTCCCAGATCGGATAATCCGGCCCTCACTTGGGCCGGATAATCCGGCCCCCAAAGGTTGCAACGGCTGGTTTCTGAAGGGGGGTATAAATATCCCTTCTTCCCCAACGTTCAGTCTTCTTGATTCATTCGAATTTGACCAGACCTTGTGCAAGAGCTCTAAATCTCGATCTCCTACTTCAACCACCCGAAGGTCTTGATCTTTGGTGGAATTGAAGGAGGAGAAGTTCATCATCATGAAGAATCAAGCGCTTCAACTCCTCTCCATTCAATTGGAGAAATCCTTGATCTAGTATTCTTGTCAATACCTAGATCTTGTTTGTTGTATTTGATAAGTTTATTTTTGTGGCAGCTTGTTGTCATTTTGGGAGCCTCCAAGTTGTTGTGGAGTTGTTGCCCCGCTAGTTGTGTAAAGGCGCCGGTGCCCGCCTCGAAGGGTACCTATAGTGGAAGGTGGATCAGGCCTGTTGTGGCGAGTTCCATCGGAGAACAGGGTGAGGCCTTTTGTGGCGTGGTGGTCTTAGTACCGCCCACCCCTCCAACGCAGACGTACTTCCCTTAGCAAGGAAGGAACTGCGGTCAAACAAATCATGTGTCTCCGCATGCTTCACTTCGGTTTACTCGTTCCTCTTCCACTCGCTCTTTACTCGCTAGTAGATAGGTTTGCATATAGGGAAATTCCACCCAATAGTCTATCTAGAGAATTTACCATTTGTGCTAAGCCTAAAACTGAAAAAGAATTAAAAATTGGTGTAGCACCTATTCACCCCCCCCTCTAGGTGCCCATATGATCCATTTCAATTGGTATTAGAGCCCCGGCTCTTAATTCGGGCTTAACCGCCTAAGAGTAGTATGGGTACCAAGGATGATGGAAATGAGGCTGTGGATAAGGTCACAATGGATGATCTCAAGTCGTTGGAAACAACCTTGTTGAAATCCTTTGAGGCCAAGATGGAGGAGATGAATCAAATGATTGCTCGCCTTACATCATCCATAGCTCCATCTCCATCCTCCTCTGAGGCCGCCACACCATCATCTAAGGAAAAGGGTAACACCGGATCCAAGGATGATGATGTGGAAGGTGAAAAACTAAATGGCTCCACCTCCAAAAAGGGAAATGGTAAGGAGGAATATAGTGAGGTTCGCCACGTATATTCCCCCGACCCACCTATCCCCCACCCTCATATAAACAATAGGGGTGATCCAGCCAAGCTCACTGCATCTTCTTTTAACCAATGGAAATTCCTAATGAAATCTCATGTTTGCAGCTCCTCTATTGAATTGTGGAGGATTATTGAACAAGGTCTTCATATTGGAGATCAAACAAATCTAACAAGAAGGGAAGTTGTGGATAGCCAGTTGAATGCCACCGCTCTCCGCATGATACAGCTGGGTGTGGGTCCCAAGGACATGCCACACATTGAACATCTCAACACAGCTAAAGAGGCATGGGATGCTCTTACGGACCTTTTCGTTGGAAACGAAAGCATGAGAAGAAACAGGTATGATGCCCTTAGTAATGAAGCTGAGGGATTCTACATGTTGGATGGTGAAAACCATGAGGACATGTATAGAAGACTCAAGGGCATCGCAACAACATTTCGGAAGCATGGGGCCACTCACATTGATAATGCATGGATAAAAAGAAAATATGTGAGTGCCTTAATGCCATTCGAGCCAACGGATTTTAAGAGCCTGCAAGGTAGACACAACTATCATCAAATGACATCCAACGAAGTCATGCAAGAAATGGCATCATTCAAAGTGGCGGCAAAGAATGCTGAAGATGCTCGTGCTCGGGCCATTGGGATGTAAAAGGGTGTCAATGTGGCTCTCAAAGTCAATGTTGTTAAGCAAGAGGAAGATGAAGGAGTTTTTGAGGGGGTATCCATGGACTGCCCCGATGAGGTCAAACATGCTCATGGTGAGTACATGGCATTCTATGCAAGGAACTTTTGGAAGGACCCTACCAAAGCCAAGTCTGATCTTGAGCGCAAGAACGGGTCAAATGGAAGAAGAGAAAGTGGCCCAAGATTGAGAACTTGCTTCAACTCTGGAGATAGAATGCACTTTGTTGCCGAGTGTCCTTATCAAAATAGAGAAGACAATGGTGGCAGGCTCATTCTTAAAGAGAAATCTAAAGCTCCTAAGAAGAAGCCGTTTATTAAGAAGAATGGCCCTTTCAAGAAGCAACCCAAGACTGTCCTTGTAGCTCAAGAGGAATACTCCTCCGCAAGTGAAGATGAACAGGATGATGATAGTTCCCGCGAAGTGGCTGGTATAGCCACCACATTGACTCCCTCCTCTCTCTTCGACTCGCCGAACGAGAACGCCATCAACAACAACGACACTTGCCTAATGGCAAGAGGATCCGAGGTATCAACTTCTAGCTCTTCATTTCCTAAGACTAACATAATTTTGGATATGGATGATCATGACAGTCTTGTAATGAAAGAAGAAGTTATTGCCTTGGATAGTTTTTTGACTAACCTACAAGGTGAGCACAAACTCCATTTTGATGCTCTTATGTGTCAACTTGCTCAAGACGAAGATCTCCTTGAAGAAAAGGGCAGAATTGAAAGAGAAGATTCCTTGGAGATAGCTTCTTTGAAGAATTCCTTGGAAGAGGAAGTGGAAGCTCGAGTTTCTTTAGAAGAAAGACTTGAATTCCTTGAGGAGTCACAACAAGAAGCTGTAGCTCAGCTCATTAAAGAACGTGATCATGCTCTTGCCAAGGTAAAGAAACTAAAGAAAGAAAAGATTGATTTTGGGGCCGTTCATGCTAGACTATTGGAGAAGTTTGGTAATCTTGAAAGTGCTCACAAGGCATTGAAGAGTGATCATTCCACTCTAAATGAGTCTCATGACCAGCTCCAAACTCAATTGAAACGGTATGATGTGCCAAGTACCTCCTCTTCATCCTTTGGAAAAGAAGATCTTGCAAGAAGTTCTCAACACAAAGGTAAAGGGGTTATTGATGAGATACTGAGCAGGCAAAGGACAAACAATAGTAAATTAGGTCTTGGTTACATACCCAAGACAAAGAGCAAAAAAAACAAGAAGAATAAGAAGAAGAAGAAGAACAAGACTACTCAATCGAAGACTAGCAACATTACCAATAACAAGACTAATCATGATGGTTTTACAGGGATCAACAATCCTAACTTTGAACTATATTTTGATTGTTATGGTGATGTTTATGCTAGTTATGTAGGGCCTTATGATTGATATATTCCTTGATCTATTTGGGTTCCCAGGACCCTTGTTACTAACATGAGAGGACCCATTGAAAAATGGGTACCTAAAACCAAGAAGTAATTTTCTTGCAGGGCTATGCTTCCGGTGGTTCTAAATGGGTACTCGATAGCGGTTGTACGAGTCATATGACCGGAAGCAAGGAGATCATCACGGAGATGCGGCCAAACCTTGATCACATTACTGTCTCCTATGGTGACAAATCAAAATCTGAGGTATTGGGTCTCAGCAAAGTTGTGGTGGCTCACGATATCTCTCTCGTGGACGTCATGCTTGTTGAGACCCTCAGGTATAACTTACTTTCAGTTCGTGCCCTTGGTAAGACGGGCTTTGTAGTTTACATTGATGCTGATTTAGTGGTACTCTTGTGGAGCAAGTCCCTAAAAGTCGCTTTCGTAGGATATGTCGAAAACGACCTGTACGTGGTGGACTTTTTGGGGAAAACCACTACAGGCCCAATGTGTCTTTTCGGAAAGGCTGACGCGGGTTGGCTATGGCATCGCCGACTAGCCCACGTCAATATGAGAACTTTGCAAAGTCTCCACAAGGGTGGCCACATTCTTGGACTAAAAGAAAATGTCTCTTTTGCAAAAGGTCGTGTTTGCAGGGCGTGTGTTGAAGGGAAACTGCATGATTCACCTCATCGAAGGAAAACCATTATCTCTTCAAAAAGGATTTTGGAGCTCCTTCATGTGGACCTCTTCGGACCTCCATCACATGCAAGCCTTGGTGGGAAGAAGTATTGTCTAGTGATTGTTGATGATTACTCAAGATACACTTGGGTTTATTTCTTCAAGTTGAAGAGTGAAACTCAACAAACTGTCATCGACTTCGCCAACGCGGTTCAACGTCAACACAACGTCCTCATTCTGGCTATAAGGAGTGTTAACGGCTCAGATTTCAAGAACTACACCTTAAATGAGTTCCTAAGTGAAGAGGGGATAAGACATCAATATTCCGCTGCGTACACCCCTCAACAAAATGGTGTAGCCGAGAGGAAGAATCGAACTCTAATGGACATGGCAAGATCAATGTTAGCCGAATTTAAATCTCCATATAACTTCTGGGCTGAAGCAATCTCTACTACTTGTCATTCATCCAACCGCTTATACCTCCGCAAGATCTTGGACAAGACTCCATATGAAATACTTACCGGTAACAAGCCAAACATCTCATACTTTCGGGTATTCGGGTGTAAGTGTTTCTTTCTTATTAAAGGAGTTCGTTTATCTAAGTTTGAATCTAAGGCTTTGGAAGGTATTTTTGTTGGTTATGGTGCCGAATCCCACACTTATAGAGTCTACAATAAGCTCTCCGGAACTGTTGTAGAATCTTGTAGTGTGGTGTTCGAGAAAAATGACGGTTCCCGTGCAGAGGAAGTTGGTGTTTGTGATGCAGATGTTGAAATACCCCAAGATTCCATAAGAAGAATGGGTGTGGGATTCTTCCGCCCCATTGAGGAACCCCTTGTGGCGGACCGGGAAGGATAATGCTCTACTCATATAGAGCCCTCATCTACACATACTCAACATGCTCCAACCACGGGGGAACTTCTACACCATCTCCATCAAATGTTGAAGGTCAAGATGTTCCAGAAAGCTCCAGGCCGGATTTTCCGGTTGACACCGGATTATCCGGCCACCCCACTACAGCTGACCATGTTGCTCCTGCTGGTGAAGATTTCAACGCAAGCTCCAGGCCAGATTTTCCGGTTAGCCCCGGATTATCCGGCCCCTCACCAGTTCAAGCAAGTCCCAGGCCTCTTGAAGAAGCTGCGGCAAGTACTCCCAGGCCAGATTATCCGGCCTCTCCATCGGCCGGATTATCCGACCCTGACTCTCTAGTTCTGCAGCCTCCTGTTACGGCTACGGATTCACCTCAAGGGCATGCGTCTCCACCACCTGCTACTGATGTTCCAGTTATTGTTCAAGGCGGAGAAAATGCTTCCAATGAAGACTCAAGTGATGAATCTCCTCCTCCAAGAGACAACAAATGTATTGAACTTCGTCGCAAGGCTCGGGCTGATCGTAACCTTGAGTTGAGGGGTCACACTCTCGACAAGGTTGTTGGTGATCTTCGATGAAGGGTTTCTACAAGAAGAGAATTGGCCATTTTTGGTGAGCATCAAGCTCATATCTCCATGGTGGAACCTAAGAAGGTCTTTGAAGCCCTTGAAGACCTAGACTGGGTTGTTGCTATGCATGAAGAATTGAATAATTTCGAGCGCAACAAAGTCTGGATACTAGTGGAGAAACCCAAAGAGAGCCGCAATGTTATCGGCACCAAGTGGATTTTCAAGAACAAGCAAGATGAGAATGGCATTGTTGTGAGGAACAAGGCAAGACTTGTGGCACAAGGGAACTCCCAAGTTGAGGGCATCGACTTCGGCGAGACCTATGCTCCTCTGGCTTGCCTTGAGTCCATCTGTATCCTTCTTGCTTATGCTGCTCATAACAATTTTAAGCTGGAGAAAATGGACGTCAAGAGTGCCTTCCTTAACGGTCCTCTACATGAGTTGGTATACGTAAAGCAACCCCTGGGGTTTGAGGATCCTAACTTTCCGAACCATGTCTACAAACTCGATAAGGCACTCTATGGCCTTACACAAGCCCCACGTGCGTGGTATGAGCACCTTAAAGAGCTTTTGTTAGATCGTGGCTTCGAAGTTGGGCAAATTGACCCCACTCTTTTTACTAAGAAGGTTAAGGGGGAGCTCTTCGTATGCCAACTATATGTAGACGATATCATCTTTGGTTCTACTAACAAAGCTTTTAACGATGAATTTTCAAAGCTTATGACTGACAGGTTTGAGATGTCTATGATGGGGGAATTACGGTTCTTTCTTGGATTCGAGATCAAACAACTTAGAGAAGGAACCTTTATTAATCAAGAAAAGTCATCCAATACATTCTCAAGCGATTCAAGATGACGGATCTAAATGGTGTCGCCACTCCGATGCAAACAAAGTGTCATCTTGAACTTAACCCTCATGGTAAAGATGTGGACCAAAAGGTATACTGCTCCATGATCGGCTCTCTTCTTTACCTCTGCGCATCTAGACCCGATGTTGTGTTGAGTGTGGGAGTGTGTGCAAGGTATCAAGAAGCTCCTAAAGAAAGCCACTTAGTGGCGGTCAATAGGATCGTTCGATGTTTGGTTCATTCCCCCAACTTTGGTCTCTGGTATCCCAAGGGCTCCAATTTCTCTTTATGTGGTTATACTGACTCAGATTGGGCTGGTGATAAGGATGATCGGAAATCCACCTATGTAGCTTGTCAATTCTTGGGAAGATCTCTTGTATGTTGGTCCTCCAAAAGCAGAATTGTATATCTCTCTCTACCGCCGAAGCTGAATATGTTGTTGCTGCCAGCGCTTGTACTCAGTTATTGTGGATGAGGCAAACTTTAAAGTAATACGGTGTCAATTATGACAAAGTTCCTCTTTTATGTGATCAAAATTGCGTACAATCCCGTTCAGCACACAAGGACGAAGCATATTGAGATTCAGAATCATTTTATTCGAGACCATGTTTCCCGCGGCGATATTGATCTATCCTTTGTGAGCACGAAGAACCAACTGGTGGATATCTTTACAAAGCCACTTGATGAAGCAAGATTCTGCTATTTGAGGAATGAGCTAAATATCATTGATTCCGGGAGCTTGTCTTGATTACCCATGCACTCACTCGTACATCTCAATCCGTGTTTGGTCTAGGTGTGGGCATGGATATAGGGGGACTGTGGTCCTAACTCATTGGGCTAACCCTCCCCCCATAATGCCAAAAGCAAGATAAATCATTTCTCTTAATATCATTCTGTGATATGTGAGCTTATTGATGAGTATTGGTCGTGAACCCAAGATATATCTTCGTGGTGTCACACCATACACTCCAACGAGGTGGCTTCGGCCACCGCCCTCTCCCTTGAGGAGAATTGGATCTTTTTGGTTGTTATTTGCTCTCTCATGTTCTTATGGGAATCACACTCAATCTTGGCTTTTATTTGATTTAGATTTTGCAATTTTGAGTGTCTAGTACCATCTCAGTTTGGCCCTCTTAATCCTAAGCCTTCCCTACCCCTAAGCCATCTATTCTTGCACACAAGTCCCTTGTACACCTTGTGGGCGTGTTGTTTGGGGACGCGCGGGCCTAGTTCTGTGTATAACAGAATTCCAGAATTTAGGCCGGATAATCCAGCCCAAGTGTTGGATGGATAATCCAGCCCTGGCGGATTTCATCTTAAAGGGTAGGGCTCGGGGGGGAGGGCTCATATCGAGCAGCACTTCTCCTCCAGCCCTCTCCTCCTCCACAGCCGCCGCCTGTCGCCCCTCACCCTCCCAGAGCCTCTCCGGCCGCCGGATTTTCCGGGCCTCCCCGGATCTTCTTTTCCGCGCCTCCAGGTACCTTCTCCTCCGCGTTCTTCCTCTAGTGAGTGAGAGTAACTCCCTCTCTCTCCATCTTTAGCTAGATGTGTATCTTGTTGGGTGGAACATTGTCTAGAAGGATGTGTTTTCGCATAGAAATCGTAGTCTTGCAGTTTCTAGGTCCGATCTACTTGTTTGCATGCAGTCTAGGTGAAATCGAAAATTTCTATCAGGGTCGGATTATTCGCCCCTGACCAGGCCGGATAATCCGGCCTGACAGATTCGATTCTGCTTCAGTTTCACTATGTGTATGCATTGAGTAGTTTTGTCCTATGAACTTTTTGACTACTTTTTCCATGCTCTCTCCTAGACTTGTGTGTAACTTATCCCCTTGATATTGCCCTTATTCTCCTCACAGGTGGTTCCGGTGTTTCCAAGACCTACAAGCGCCGTCATCGTGCCAAGTACTTTCGGGACGACGGTCAAGGTAACCTAGAGGACGAACCGCTGCTGATGAAGATGAGGAAGGTGACACTGAGGAACTTGAAGATGAGGATGAGGAAGAGAATGAAGAAGCGGACAAGGACGAGGACTACGATGAGTGATCCCATGGGGCGCTAGCATCGCTCTTCTCCCTTTTTGGTGTCTCGATGCCAAAGGGGGAGAAGTAGTTCTATTAGGCTGTCCGTGGATTTGCATGGGTCGGGCATAAGCACTTGCATTTTTCTATTCGTTATTTCCTGCTTATGCCCATTTAGCGTTGAACTTTAAATTCGTGATTTGATTGTTTGAGACTCTTTGTGGTTGTCTGGATTTTGCTATGCCTATGGTCTTCATATCATGGATTATGCTTAAGGATCTATCTATTCATATCCTATTGCTGGAGGTATATCACGGAAGGCGCGCGCGCTCATATTGGTTATCCGGTAATAATTGTGATTTATGTCAAGGATGCCTATTCTCTACTTCGGTGGTATGTGCTTTTGCTCACATGTCTATGGAATAGATTCTCCTATTTGTGTGCATTTGTATTCCAATGCAAAACTCTATTATGCATACATTGAGGGGGAGTCTCTTTCATAAGTTATCTCTGTCCGTCTTGTGTCTTTCTCCTGCAAATCCTGGTATTGTCATCTAACACCAAAAAGGGGGAGATTGAAAGAACATTTCATGTTTTCCTATGTTTTGCGTGTTAGATAACAATACTATGGAGACTTTTCATGTGTGCTAAGTGTGCAGGAAGTTTTGAGGGGGGCCGGATAATCTGCCCCACCAAGGGCCGGATAATCCGGCCTACCTCATCTCTCAAGGAAGCCAAGGCGCGTCGCTCGGTACCCGGTCGGATTTTCTCCCAGAAAATCCAAACTGGGGCGGTTTTTCCTCCCCAGGCCGGATAATACGGGTGTCGCATGGGCCAGATAATCCGGGTGTCGCATGGGCCGGATTATCCGGCCCCCCAGTTTTCGAGCAAAAGGAGCCAAGGCGCGTCGCTCGGTATCCGGTCAGATTTTCTATCGGAAAATCCGAACTGGGGCGGTTTTTCTTCCCCAAGCCGGATAATCCGACTTCGCATAGGTCCGGATAATCCGGCCCCCAGAAGTTGATCAAGGGCAAGCTCAGCGCATCGCTCTGTCAGGGGGGCGGATTATCTGCCGGATATTCCGAGTCTAGAGCGGTGTTTCCCCAGACCAGAGAATCGGGCCCTCACTTGGGCCGGATAATCCGGCCCCCAAAGGTTGCAACGGCTGGTTTCTGAAGGGGGGTATAAATATCCCTTCTTCCCCAACGTTCAGTCTTCTTGATTCATTCGAATTTGACCAGACCTTGTGCAGGAGCTCTAAATCTTGATCTCCCACTTCAACCACCCGAAGGTCTTGATCTTTGGTGGAATTGAAGGAGGAGCAGTTCATCATCATCAAGAATCAAGCGCTTCAACTCCTCTCCATTCAATTGGAGAAATCCTTGATCTAGTATTCTTGTCAATAACTAGATCTTGTTTATTGTATTTGATAAGTTTGTTTTTGTGGCAGCTTGTTGTCATTTCGGGAGCCTCCAAGTTGTGGAGTTGTTGCCCCGCTAGTTGTGTAAAGGCGCCGGTGCCCGCCTCGAAGGGTACCTATAGTAGAAGGTGGATCAGGCCTGTTGTGGCGAGATCCATCGGAGAACAGGGTGAGGCCTTTTGTGGCGTGGTGGTCTTAGTACCGCCCACCCCTCCAACGCAGACGTACTTCCCTTAACAAGGAAGGAACTACAGTCAAACAAATCTTGTGTCTCTGTGTTCTTCACTTCGGTTTACTCGTTCCTCTTCCACTCGCTCTTTACTCGCTAGTATATAGGTTTGCATATAGGGAAATTCCACCCAATAGTCTATATAGAGAATTTACCCTTTGTGTTAAGCCTAAAACTGAAAAAGAATTAAAAATTGGTGTAGCACCTATTCACCCCCGCTAGGTGCCCATACGATCCATTTCAATAACTACCCCACACACGATTTGGAACTAGCATCAGTTGTGCATGCGCTCAAGGTATGGAGACATTACCTCATGGGAAAGCATTGTGATGTGTTCACGGATCACAAGAGTCTTATATATATCTTCACTCAAAAGGAGTTCAATATGAGGCAAAGGAGATGGCTTGAGCTCATCAAGGACTATGACTTGGACCTGCAGTACCATCCTGGAAAGGCCAATGTTGTGGATGACGCCTTAAGCCGGAAAGTCTATGTAAATGGACTTACCATGGGAGAACTTCCAAAGGATTTGTGTGAATAGTTCAAGGATCTCAGGTTGGAAATAGTTCTGGAAGGATACTTAGCAACTATGGAGGTAGTGCCAACGCTTCTGGACCAAATCAAAGAGGCCCAGAACAGGGACAAATATCCGTTGGATTTGCAAAATTGAGGAGAACACAGATCTACAATAATATTAATGGTTTACTGTAGTAATATTGCAGTAGGATTTAAAGTTTAGATTGGAGTATTTTAATTCTAGGAAATATCCGTAACTCCGTTTTAGTTGATTCTTGTTGCGTTGGCTTTGTATCTACGAGATATTCTGTGGAAAATTGTTATATCATGCTTAGAGTGTTTAGATCTGTTTCGGGGTAGATTGGAAGTGTAGATCTATTTATAAGATTGTTTAATTAAGTTTTAATCCGAAATACTTAAAATCTGTGGGAGATCGATACCTATGACATCCCCAACCCAACAACGCCCTAGAAGAAAACCCTTGGTCAAAATTGAATCCATCCTTGCATATTACCATGTTGTGTGCATGATATTTACCATCGTGGCATTGTTTTGTGCAATTTGTGATTGGATCTATGTTTGTGTTTCGTTAGATTGTTCGGAGTTCGCTGAGGAGTACTTTTGTGTAGAGTGCTGCTCGGATCAAGGCAAGTTACGCCACTTGTACATATTATGTCCCAGTTTTTGACTATGCATGTTTTACTCTTCAAATCCTATAGTGTGCATGTGTAGGTCTTTAGTAGATTTTCTTATTACTATTTTTGCAAGTGCGGTTTTGTAGTATGCCATGAGTAGCTTTATACTTAGGAATTTCCGTCCTATTAGGTTCCCCTGTTTTTGCTAAGTATTGCTTGCTATGCTATATATACACTAAGTACCGTTGGGGGTTCGAAAGACTCAAAAAATTTCTATGTATAAAAGCTCTCTCGAGCGAACCTTTTCCTCTCAAAATCTCCTTCAAAATAAAACTAAGTTTTCTTCTGGGCGGAATGGTTGTCGGGACAACGAGTGGAATTTTGGTGGAGGACGGCCGCCTTGGAATCAAAGAAGTCTGCCATGTTTCAGAATTCAGAAGCTTCCAGTGCAACCACAATACATATCGGCTCTGTCTTGGCTTAGTACTTAGTGGGAAACCTCACCGGGGTACCAACATTTGGAGGTTCTTGGCACGGTTGGATCTAGCTGGTAGATGGGCTACTAAGGGAAGGCTTCGCTATGGTCTTATCTGTAAAAGGACTTGATCGTGGATTGTGGGGAAAGTGCATAACCTCTCGAGAGTATTGCAATCTGATCGATCAGCCGAGTTCACGGAAAAGAACACTTTGAGCATCTGAAGGATGGAGCCTCTGAAAGATCTTCCTCTCTCTTTTCCAAACCTAAAGTTTTATAAACCCCAAGGCGTGAGTAATATCGCCATTGGGTGGGATTTTGGGAACTTGGTGCGTAATATCCAAGTGCTAGGTTGATTGGACACTTGGTGAGTAATATCCACGTGTTCCATTCGACCCTATACTACTTATCAATGTTTACAAAGTAGGGTAAACTCTTCCTCTTTTCTTCCTACTTAGAGAAAATTGGCCTTATGCAAAAGAACCCCAAAGCCTACACTTAGCCTTGCATGTAGAGATAGTCTTATTCTTTCCTCGGTGTAATTTGACAATACATTCAAAGTATTGACCCAACTTGTTGGTTGCACGTCTTATGTGCAGAATCCGAAGACTGAAAGGTGCGTAGGGATCGCGGGTCTTCACACAACTAGCCCGAGGCGTTGATGGACTCAAGATTTACGTAGTTTCCGCTATTTTATTTGAGCTAGCTATAAGCTATGCAAGTTGTAATAATAATACTCTGGATTATTCGTGTAATAATGACTTGTGTTTTACATGATATTCATCGACTGTGAAGTGCTAGCTATTGATCCAGGGAATAGCATGTTAATCACAGGGACTTAGGATCCTTAACGATCCGAGGTCACAACACCTGGGCACATAAAGATACTAAGACACACGGTTGACTGCATAAGAGACATCTGGTCTGATGATAGTGAGGTATTGCAGACCACCAACGTGACTTCGGTACTCAGTAGCATCATTAGGGAAAAGAGAATCTCCATCAAGAGTAGACAACTAAGCAGTAGTAGACATAGGAGTGGTAGCATGTTTGCACTTCAACAAACCGGCACGGCGCAACAAGTCTAGAGAATACTTGTGCTGAGTGAGAGTCAACCCAACAGAAGAAGGCACACTCGTCGGTTTTCCCAAGTGCAAGCGACCCAGTAAACCAATAACATTTCTCTCTGGTCTGCCGTGCAGACATGGCGCCTCCAGTTGAAAAAGATGACACCCTCCTCAAAGTCAACAAGGGGCGTGATGGAGCATCCTAAGGCAGAAGCCGCAAATTTTTAGGAAAATTCTTTACTCTTATATATTTCTATATTCAATAAGGCCAACCGCCAGGCGGACACGCCCATGCAATTTATCCCTTTATACTTATCAATAAATAAAGAAAGTACTTCTCGGCATAAAATTCCTAAGGCACATGAAGCCAATCGTGCAGAAGGGCATCCATTCGTCGGGACCCATATAAAAAGATACAACATACAATCAAAATCTCGTATAAACATACGACCTTTTTGACAAGTATACAATAGCTCTATACAATATTTCTCAAAAAAGTACAAAGGTACAAAATAAGAAGCAGAAACAGTTAGATAGCAAAATCCATAAAAAACTCTTGGTCTGCCTCTAGGCACCTCCGGACGATCCTCACAGGTCTAGAGCGGCAGCATGTGCGGCGCCATACTAATAAGACCACCATCAGAAGGAGGGGCAACTCCGACGATATGACGTCCAAATCCAGCGTTGGATGATGTGCATGCACCTAAGACAGTGCAAGCTTGGAACCCGCCACAAGGTGAAACTTCACCATCAAATCAGCTAAAGTCTGAGGCTGAGGATCCCGATGAAACATGGCATTGTAAACAATGGCTAGCTATTTACGACATGACTCGACAAACTGATCCACCCTGGATACATGGTCGAGAAGAAGAGCCACAACATAAGCACATCGGTGATCAATCCAGAAGTCCGTCCTAGAATTTTGAGAAGAAGACACAAGAGCTTGAATTCAGTTGCGTAGACATTGGGTTTCTTCCCTCTTGCAAAATCGAATGCCTACAAAAAAAAAGAAAACATCGGCATCCCACAAAAAGGGGAGCACAAGAAGCAAAACTAAAAAGAACTTACATAGCATGTTTTCACTTGCCTTGGAAATCTCGTCCAAGAAGTATGCTTCACGATCAAGGGCATGGCGCGTCTTCGACTGGGCAACATCCACCATTGGTTGAACAACTCAGAGTTTCCTCTCAAGCTTCTTTACCCTCTCAATTTTTTCAGCATATAACGGCGGGTCCACTATACGGACAATGGCAGTCTCGGTTGCACCCGTCCTAGATGTGGACGAGGTTGCACCCGACGTCTGGGCAGGCACAGGTGGAACCGTAGAATCACTCAAAATCTGGAAAGGAACACGAAAGATAGAAAACCTTCAACAAACAAAGAGCCATTCAGAGGCATATGTATAGAAATCTAATTTTTATAAGAAAGCATTCTCAGCAAAAGGATAACTTCAATAGTCATTACAATAGTAGCAGAAGAAACACGGAAAACTACAAAGCAAAGCTATGGAGCTAATTTTTCCAAGGACAAAGTCGCGCTAGCAGAAGTAACACTAGCTACAGCAGGGGTAGCAGCCAAAAAAGGAGCACAAGTCGAAGAAGGAGCAGTTGATCTCTCCGGACCTGAGCTTATGCCCAGAAGTAGCCAAGAATATTTCTTGGATCTCTTAATGAAATGCTTCGAATCAACTGCTTGGCCTTTGGAGTTGACTGGGACAGAAGAGCTAACCTTCTCCCAATCGACTTGCTCGCTGTGCGCCATCACCAATGCCATTGAAGTTTCGACACTGCTCTTTGATTGCGTCACACTATAGCCAACCAGAGGGCTTGGATCAGCACCAAAAATAGGGACAAGGTCGTTCAAATCAGCAAGTACTTCTTTCGACAGAAACACTTCGGCATGTTAGCTCTTGAAGGCACGGCGTGAGAGGACAAGAAGGTTGCGCACATGAATACTGTTAGCCTCCAAAGTTCTAACAAGCTCCGATAAAGGATCAACCTTTTCATCTTCATCAAGCAGCAAATTTTGGTCTGACAGCTCTACACACAACAAAAAAAGAGGGGGGACAGTAAGAACACAGAAGCAATGAGGACTAAAACAACAATTCTCCCTTGCCAAACAAAAAACTTACAGGTTAAGGAAGCGTTGAGGGTCTCCAAGCGCTTCCAAAGATTTCATCTCCGGTGGCAGCATGTTTGACTCTTTCTTTGGCATCAGTGCTGGCTTTCTGTTTGGCCTCTTCCAAAGCTTTTTCAGCGATCCTAAGTTTGGCCTCTAGATTGTCGGCACGCTTCAACGCCTCATCCCGGATGACCTTGGACTCCTTGGCAGCGGCTGAAGAAATCAGAAAATATCACAAAAAAGTTAAAAAAATGGGAGGAAGCACAAAAATTGTATTTTTTTTAAAATATACCTTTCAGACCTTCGGCTTCATTATGGATCTTGATGAAGTGAGAGGCCATATCAACCATCTCCCGCATCACAGGCTGCGAAGAAGGACATTAGGAAAGAGAAGTAAAGGAGAATCCATGGTGAAATTAAAAATCACGGATGTACTTACGTCTTGCATATCCACCTTGACAGGGCTCTCATATATTACCACGCCTTTGCCAGTCGATTTTCTTTTTTTCGGCCACGATGGTTTCGGCAAAGCGGCAACATCCTTCTGGATAAGGGGATCCGCATAAGACGCGAGCAAATCCTTCGGTTCCTTGGTGAAAGGAGAAAAAGAAGTGCCAAGAGGACACAAGGGCGGGTCTTCTGAATCATCACCACTACAAGAGCAAGGACGAAAATGGGGAAGCATCAGCAATTGAATCATCTGACAAAACAGTAAAAAGGCGATAAGTACTTACGAAGATATGTCCTGCACAAAGCAGAATGGATTGATCTGGGAAGGGGCCGATGATAGTGGAGCGACACCCAAAGGTTTTGAGGCCGTAGAATCATCCGAGACTTCGATCGTCTCCGTGGTGTAAGGACGTTTCTTTTATTTGCCAGCAGGCGCGATGCGAAAATCTTTAGAGCAAGCTGACACAAGCGATGGCATCCTTGATGAAGATTCCACGGCAGATGTCTCCATCTCCTCATCAGCGGCTGTCCCATTCATAGGGACATCATCGCAGTAGAAGGATTGGCGGGAGGCTCACCGCTCTCAGGAAGAGGAGGAAGGCAGGATAGATGATCATAATCCTGCGTAAAAATAAGACTAGCAATCACAAAAGAGAACAATTACAAAAGATAGAGATGAACAGAGAGCAAAAGAGAAAGAAATTTACCTCGGGGAGGCGGTTCTTCTGGCCAAAAGGCTCTACGCAACAATTAGAAGGAACCACACTCTTCACTGTAATGGTTGTGAAGTTACAAACCCTTTTTTCATAAACCTTGAGGGTCAGATAGTCCCGAGAAATCCTCATCGGGTCCTTTTTTATGGTATATGCCCACATACCAGAAAGCCGGGGTCTATAGAGGCTGCACGCGGATCCGCAAGAAATACACCAGAATTTGAAGACTCCAGAATTCCTTGCCAACCTCATGCCGCAGTTTTGAAATACGGACAAGGAGGGGTTGGATCTCTGCCATTTCTTCGGGAGTGGGAAGCTGATCCTAGGAGTCAAGTTTGCGAAAGGGGGCTAACCCGAAAGACTAACCCTTGAATAATTGGTCTTTGATGTAAAACCACTTGGTTTTCCACCCTTGGACGGAACCATCAGGTTTAAAATCAAAGTAATCTACATCAAAGCAAACTAAGAAAATGGCGCCACCAACGTCATGGACAATGGTATCGGTGGCATTCCGACAAACATAAAAGAAATACTTCCATAGGCCCAATGGGGATGAATCCCAAGAAAGCATTTAGAGAGAGTGACAAAACAAGCAACATAGAGGATAAAGTTTGGCATGAGCTGATACAACTACACGCCATAGACGAAAAGGAGACCATGAAGAAATTTGTGTATAGGAAGAGAAAGGCCAGGAAAATAAAGGAGAGAAACATTAATCTCCAGCCCGATTTGGGGATTGGAGCAGCTTCGTCCCTAGGAAGCTTGAAGGTACCGTCCGCTAGATGGCCAGAGTTCCGCACCTCATGCAGCTCCCGCGTCGTGCACTTGGAAGGGGCCCATCCGGCGGCACTCTTCCTGGTGGCCTAGGCGGCCGTGGAGGAGGTTCCCACCTTGCTTTTGCGCATGGTAATGAAGGAGTGACACTAGTGTAAAGCAGGAGTTTGCGAGAAGGATAGATGAAGGCAAGAATGAAAGGAAGAAGATTAAGCTAGCAAGGAGAGGTTCAAAGCAGTAAAAGGGATTCCTCCCCATTATAAAGAGATATGGTATGCAGTTAAAACCGTTTGATGTAAAATCAAACCATCGCAAGCACACGAGATGGTGACACGTGTCCATGATTCCTGTAAAAAGGAAAATATATTTGCAGTTATTATTGTGGTACAAACGAGAGAACCTTGCACGATGCCTCGATCTTCGCGCGTAAAAGGGGACGTGTAGTCAAAAAACACCGCTGAACACGCCACCCTGCGTCATCATTAGTGCTGCACGGTCCCACGTTCGAAATGCCTCGTCAAGACATATCTTCTAGAAATTAACAGCATAAAATTCGTCATCAGTGAAGTCATAGCAAGAAAATTCATAAAAGTGCGGCTCAGGGGAAAGGATACGAACCCGAAGGAAAAAATAGGGAGTCAAAGTAAATTATTCCATGAAAAGATTCAGACTACAATCGGATACAAAAATTCGACCATAGCCTTGGGGGCTACTCCTATCGGGAGTGCAGGTCGCGCACCCAACAAATATTTCAGGAAACATTGACATCATTTTTTAGTCTATGTCCTGATGCATACATTCGAACATAGCCTCGGGGGCTAATCCTATCAGGAATGCTGACGTGCGCCTGATAAAGAAAAAACAAAACCTCCTATAAGGAGACGGCGCAGAAAATAAATCAAGCATCCGACAAAAGTCAAAAACAAAATCTAGGATCGCATCCAAATGCGATAAAAATCCGAATGCCATGTTCAAAAACATGAAGATAAGACCTCGGGATTTGTCCTATGTGGCCTGGTAATCGGACAAGAATGGGGTCTGCCAGTAATATATCCGTATCTATGATACGATGAAAAATCCCGACGGACGCGTTGGGTAACCGATAAAATAAAACTGGAATTCAGAATTCGATAATACCTCAGCATCCTGAACTGAGTTACACCAGTAATAAATTCCGAGTTCAGGCCTGGGGACTTGAATTTGATGTAGGACAACCTTGCTTTTTCCCAAGAGCAATTAACTGATTCCTGATCCATCGGGTGCATCAGGCTCGTTGTACCAAATCCCTATAAAATCAAAAATAGTAAAAACAAAGGAAAAGAGCTAAGCATATCTTTGAGACTCGACCCGTATATATGGTTCAGGTAGAGTCTCGGGGGCTACTAACATAGCTATGATTACTCGGATGCCTATGATTTGCTACCCAGGCCTGCAGAAAGGCTTACATCCCATGAAGAATCAAGTGGTCCAAAAGAGCAACCGACAAAGGCCATAGTTATATTAGGAAAGATAAAAATGATTGACATCGTATTAGTATTGTAATCACGTATGTGTAACCTATTCACATACATCTTTGAGACCTGTCCTATTATATATAGGACATGAGAAGCCTAGGCGAGACAACGGAACAATCCCCAAGCGATCTATAATTGTACAATTCACCAAATATTCAGGTGAATTTGACTCCATTGTTCTCCTAACATCCGATGAAATCCCCCGCGTTATTGTTTCGGCAAAACCCTAAGTCCTTCTTCATGGACATTGCTGAGATCATCCCTCGTCACCATGAGACCTCCAGACCAAGGAAGTAGTGAAGGTCACCAAGTTCTTGATAGCAAAATCACCACTCATCGCAGACAAGAGAAGATCAACAGCAGCATCAGAGGAGCTGATGAGGATGATATCATCAACATAAACCAGCTGATACATCGTGACCTCAGTACACTGAAGAAGGAACAAGGACGTGTCAGCAGTGGTTGGAACAAACCCATGAGCCCAAGGATAGACCCAAAACATGCATGCCACGCACGAGGAACCTACTTAAGTTCATATAGAGCCTTAACAAGGTGGCATAGATGTTGAGGATGTGCAGGATCAACAAAACCTGGGGGTTGCCGCATATAAACCTCCTCCTCCAGAAATCCAAGGAGAAAGGCATTCTGCACATCAAGCCGACGAAGAGAGCATCCTCGAGTAACAGCCAAAGGGAGAAGAAAATCAATGGTAGTAGGCTTGACAACTGGGCTGAACATGTCTTCATAATCAATACCATACCTCTGTTTGAAGCCTTTAGCAACTAACCGTACCTTGTAGCGTTCAATAGAACCATCATCATGCTTCTTAACCTTGAAGACCCACTTGGAATCAATAATATTGACACCAGAAATAGGAGGAACGAGTTGCCAAGTATCATTCTTCAGAAGTGCCTGAAATTCCTACTCCATCGCAACACGCTAGTGAGAAATACCAAGAGCATACTGGAAGTGTCGGGGCTCAGCTGTGGGATCAGCAACAACATGGGCCACGCAAGCAGCAATCCACGTAATGGTCCCATCTGTGCGCTTCTCTAGACAAAAACTCTAGCCTGACTGTGTGTGCAAGGGTGAAGAGCCTCAGCAGCAGGTGGTGCTGGTGGCGACGAGCCATACGCAGGTGATGGAGGCGACACTGAGTCGGGTGCAGGTGACGTCGAGGTCAATGATGCTGGGTCGGACAAGGAGGCCCCTAGCTATGTGGAGCCAGGAGGTGTTGGGCCAATAGAAGACAACCTTCTAGGAGTCGGAGCAGAGGCGCCGGAGCGGGCCCTGGACCAGGTGCTGGGCCGGGAGAGGCCGCCGCAGGCAGGGCTACAGCAGGCGTAGCTACCGTGGACGAGGTAGCACTAGGCTCGGGCTGGACCCAGCGTGCATGGTGCATACACGGGATCGACGTCTTGTACGTGATTATCACCCGTCGCTTGATCATTGAGGATATCGAGGTGAGCACCACGTATGATACCTGCAACATGGTTAGGAAGCAACATCGGAGTATATCAAACATCTACAAATTGATCAGCCAAAGCAATAGTGAAGTGCATAGGTGGTGTAGGAGTGGTGGAGTTGTTAAGAAGTGCAGAAAAAGGGAACATGTTCTCATCAAACACGACATCACGATATATGTAAATGCGATTAGTGGGAACATGTAGGCACTTGTACCCTTTATGAAGGGAACTATACCCAAAAGACGCACTTTTTAGATTGAAACTCTAGTTTATGCTTGTTATACGGATGAAGGCGAGGCCAACATTCGCATCCAAAGACCTTAAGGAACGTGTAATCTGGGATGTCACGGAGCAAGAGTTCAAGAGGAGTCATGAGCTAGTAAGGTAAGGCCAGTCTCTACAAGCATCACTCCAAAACCAAAACGGGGCGGAGGCATGAGCTAGTAAGGTAAGGCCAGTCTCTACAAGCTAACGACACTTATGTTTAGTGGTGCCATTCTGCTAGTGTGTATGACGACAAGACACACGGTGCAAAATCCCAAGCTTGTTAACAAACGAATTTAGGTTGTGATATTCACCCCCAATCGGATTGAAAATGAAGAATTTTAAGCTTAAGGAAACGCTCAACATGTGCTTGAAATTGAATAAAAACATCAAACACATCAGATATATGCTTAATAAGATAAAACCAAGTGAACCGACTATAAGCATCAATAAAACTGACATAATAAGTGTGGCCACTAACAGACGTTTGGGCAGGACCCCATACATCCGAAAACACAAGATCAAGAGGATGTTTAATGACACGACTCAACTCTGAAAACAGAATGAAGCTACTGACTCTTGCCGTGCTGATAGGCATCATAGATAGTTTCAGTAATTTTATTGGACACAACTAGAAGTTCATGATGATGCAGAACATGACGAACTATGGGAGCAGCAGGGTGACTAAGGCACGTGCGTAGATAACACACGAACACCATTGAACACCTGGGGAGCATGCGGCGAAGATGGCGCATCAAGCGCATATTATTGGAAATATGCCCTAGAGACAAATAACAATATGGATTATTATCATATTTCATAAATTTTATGATTAAGTTTTATATCATGCTATAATTGTATTTAAAGGAAATGCCAATACACGTGCGATATATAAACAACCAAGAGCTCCCGGTGAAGCTCTAGTCACTGGTTGATTGGTCAATAGATGATCAAGGTTTCCTGATCATGTGGCATTTATGCCAGTTGACAATGGAGTCACCTCATTGCGAGAATGAGATGATGAGCAATACCCAACCTAAGCATCGTGACCCGATCATGTCATGGAGTTCAAGTTACAATGATTAGAAAAGACATAGTGTCCTATTTCTTAGACCGTGAGACCATATCAATCATTGTCACCCGAGGATACTTAGATAGCATCAGACGTCATCTGGTGATACAGTAATCATAAAGGTGTGTTCAGATATTCAGAGAAACATGTAGAGGCATTATGCGTCAAGAGCGGGATTTGTCCATCTGCGTGACGGAACATATACTCGACAGCCCACTCGGAGAAGTTATATCCAATAGTTGCGCAGCGTGCGATTTGATCACGGGGATATCAGTTGTTGGAATGAGTCGAATAGCATTTTTTGCTAACGATATTTAATTCGACATAATGATGTCAATGATTAGATCTCAGGAAATGCATGTATGGAGAGACAAGGAATATGACACGGCGTTCATGGTTCAACGACGAAAGATTCATGTAATGCATAGGGGTTAACATGGGCATCCAGGTCCCTCTGATGATCATTGCTACGGGAAGGTCTCGACCATGTCTAGAGTGCTCCCGAACCATGGGGTATCACTCTTAAGGGATTGATGATCCTTAGAGAGCATTTTAGTATAGGCAGAATCATTGAAGAAAAGAGAGAGAAAACCGGAAGGGTTTCGGTAAGTCCTGGGGATTTATGGAGTGGGGTGGAAGGAGTGGGATGGAATAATATGTAAATAAATGTTAAATATTGATTTAATCATTTATTTATAATTATTTAATAAAATAAAAATGAATTAAAAGGTCAAATACCGAATTGGGCCTAACTCCATAAGGAAAAAGGCCCATGAGGGAAAAGACCAAAAGGGAGAAAGGGAGGAGGGGCCGCATGTGCCCCATGCGCCTGTCGACTAGGCCCATGGGGGCCTTGGCCAGCCGCCACCCCTCCCCCTCTCCTCTCCCTTTTGTTTAGTCTCACATGGCTAAGCTAATTAACTATGGGGTGGTTTTCCCCTATAAAAAGAGGGGTATTTTGACAAATTAAATACACAATAATCAATAAAAGGTTTCCTCACTTTTGGGGAGACCTCCAGTTGATACTCTCTCTTTCTCTCTATCTCTATCTCTCTCTCTCTTATGACTGTGGTCCCAAGTAAGGATCATGTGAGCAGGAGTCTTCTTCATCGCGAAGCACTGTCGCGCTGCGGGGTTCGGATCCAGAAGCTCTACTTCCACAATTGCTGCTGGATCGGAGGAGCGGGAGTCATCGTCAGGCACCAGATGTGTGTAACTCCCTCGGAGGTGCAACACTTGGGGAACTAGGAGTCGTTGGAGTGGCAGGAGCCGTAAGGACTTCAACACGACCCCAAGGTCGGCTTCGGTACGACTACATTAGCCATGCTCTCTCGAGCATTGACAATGTTTTTCGGTCTTCAAGGGTAAGTTTGCGAAAATCCCCTCCCTTTATTGCATTACTAAGAGATAGGTCCTGGCATTAGGGTTCTTGGCGTAGGAAAAAAATATTGTTTTCATGCACGAACCCCTACAGTGGTATGAGAGCTAGATTATCTATGTGTAATATTGCTAGTATGGGTAAAACACATGAGTTATAACCTGTGGGTGTTGATCTTTTAGTTGTTACCCTCCAATGTGTACTTGTGTATACCGCAGTAATGCTTGATGAAGCGGCCCCAACCGACTTTACGCGTTCATTCACGAGGCTGGTCCATGATTGACATACGGCTTATACCGTATAAAGTGGCTTTGGGGGGTGTTTGTCTCTCTCTCATTAGTTGGTATGCCATTTGGAAAGGAGGGTCTCGAAAGGGGAGTAGTATAGACAACTACTCGATCATCGTTGTGGTGGAAGTTCATAGGTAAGAATCGGTTCTTGTGTGAAAGCCCTAGGAGGCACGTAAAACATGCAAAGATAAAGTAGAGGCGTCTAACTTTGTTTTGCAGGGGCGTTGTGATGTGATATGGTAGTAGTCAAGGTAAAGTAGTTTACTTTATGTTGCTAAGTAGTAGTAATGGTCATGATGATGTTGGACTACCACACTTGAGGCACCGGTACCCTGGTGCCTACGGCGCTAGAATTCAGAGGCGCGAGATAGAGATCATAGCGTGAAAGACCATAGCGCATTGCACTTACTTTGAATGTGTATTTGTTGTGCATCTTATTGCTTGCAAGTATTAGATACTCGATGGTAGCCTAATAAGCTGATCCCTAATAAAAATACCATGGAAGTGTTCTCCCTTAGTGTGCACCACCAAGAAAGTTCTCCGTTATGAGGCAGGCTATGACGATCAGGTTTTAGACATATCTGCATTCGCATACTGTGGGTGTAAGCCATGTTGCATAGAGAATAAAATAAGGTTGAGTTGGCGAGCCTAGCATGTGTAAACATGGCCCCGGAAGATGGATGGTCAAAAGATCGAGGACGAGTCGCATGAATGATGGGATCGACGTTTTAGGATCCACCTTTGCAACGGTATCACCGGCCATGACGATCGGGGGTGGTGTAGTGAATAGGGATAATGTAATCACTAAAACCTTTTTGGGGATAGTAATTTTAGTGGAGTTATTGTTTTAACTCATATAATTATAAGCTTAGTCTAAATTCCTTTTGCAATTATAAATGTAAAAATGGTTCTCCCTGATGTTACCTTCCCGGTTGACGATTGGTTAGAAGGAGAGAAACTCAAACTAGATGGATCCAACTTTTCTGTGTGGATTGCACGACTCCATGTTCTCCTTAGTGAGAATGAGTTGGTTGACTACATACACTACGTGATGGATTTGGAGCAACCCTATTTCTATGAGACCCGAGAACATCGAGAAGACCGCTATTACCATCGTGAGCTATCCACCTTCATTTAGGTGATGATGCGCTTCAGAATGGTTGATGAGCTGCACCTAGTTGTGGGTAATCTTGACCCTCATGCAATGATGGTATAGCTTAGATCGCATTTCATGGACCAAATGCGCATATGGGAGCATGAGCTGATGGGAGATTTCCTCTCCATAAAGATGGAAGAGAATGCTTCACTAGAGAGCCACTTGCAGCGCATACATGAGGCTTTCTTACTTCCTGGATCACTGGCTGGCGGACACATTTGCAATAGTCATGTTGCTACGGTCGCTGCCACCAAGCTACCAAGCACATGCCAGGTCTTGCATCATGAGACCTGATAGGGAAACACAGTATTTCGACGAGTTCATATCACATTTCAGGAATGTGAAAGTTGAACGCATTACTGGAGAGGTCATCGACGAAGAAGGTATATATTTGATATACAGTTTTATAAATGTTATAATGTTGCAAACACTTGTTGCAGTGTTAAACTATTTAATACTTATTCTGTTTTGGTGAAAATAGGTACTTCTGCATGAGAGTTGCTTGCTGGAGAGGAGGTGACATTGCGTGTTGATGGCGAGCATGATGATGATGGCCAACTATATTCTCCCTCGACATTTGTCATCTAGTTTGTTGTTTTTGGATGATTATTGTAATCGATGGATTGTGAACTTCTTTAGTTTGTCTCACACTTCGTGAGACAGTTATTCATATGAGTTTGTAACAAACAGTTGTTCTGCTTCTATGAATGATATCAATTTGTGTTCATATGTTATTTTATTATGTATGAATTATCCTTGTTGTGAAACTAATTGATAATGCATGAACATTTGTAAAATATTGAAAATTCCTTGAAAAATACCCAACTTAATGTTATGTTCATTTTTTGAATGAAATCATTGTTTAAATTCGAAGTTATGTTGATAATATCTGAAAGACATTTGATTTCTTGTCACATATGAATCATGCCCAAGTTTGGAAAGATAACTAAACACCATGTATTGCATGAATGCAAAGATTTTGATGAATTGTTGCAAGAAAATACATATTTGATGTACCGTAGTTCAACAAAGTGGTGATTATCGTTTTGTGATTGTTTGAACTTTGTAAAAGGTTTACCAAAGGAACCATGACCATGAAACAATTTTGATATGATCAAAGTATTTCAGCGTGAAGGGGTATTAAAGATAAAAGAGAATCCAATTACTATGATTTGATCAATACTAATGAAATTCAACGTTATAAGATTGGCATAGAGAATTGTGAAATGCAATGCATTTGATACGTCGAAGTGCAAAGCATTGCAATGTGATATTTTGTTATTAAGTGGGTGAATAAATGGCATTGAATAAATCGTTGTAGTGTAAATGTAAAGACCATTAGTTAGAAATAGCAAAAACACATCGGGTATAAAGTGAACCATCTGAATTTGTAAGATTGGCACCATATCTTGTATGGATTGTCGTGAAAGTTTCGAGGTTATTCGATATCACCAAAACAATAGTGAACAAGTCCTTGTAGAGTATTTATTGGAAACTTTGAATTTGAAATCCATGGCTAGAACAAAAAGAAAGGCAAAACTAGTGTAGCTTAAAATTTGGTGCATTCTCGAGAAAGTTTGTATTCTCGATTGTGAAGCTAATGGAAGGTAGTGAAAAACATGATGACGGATCATAACCCTGCATCAGAGTATTGAGAAGCGCAATGGAATGTGTTCTGAATGACTCTCTTCATAAAGGATAGGATCAATGATAATGATCATTGTGTTTTCCCCACTAGTGTTTTTACTACATGTAGTAGGATTCAAAAATGTACCCCACATATTGTATGGAGATATTTGTGAATCACTTGTCATGTTACCGGAATATGGCATACCTACGAACTACGAATGAAATGATGGTAAACTAAAATTATGAGAAATCCTATAGGTAAAATTCACTTAAGATTTGAAAGCAAAACGTTTCTGAACCTTACCAAGTAAAGGGTTACTTGATTTTTCCAAAAGGCTGCAAGGTCATGATGGAATAGGTCAATGACAAATGCATGATTTGTCATGTATTGAACAAATTTAAAAGAATTTGATTCAAAAGTGCTAAAAGTCTAGTGGATTTGATACTAGTAAATTACTAGCGTCTCATAATACAAACTCTCAGTTTGATAATTGATCAAAGGATTTCGAAGTTATTCAAAATAGTGAGAGTATATGCAATTTGCATGAAATTGAGTGGGAGCAATGAATGTATCATACTGAAATGTGTAGGAAACACATTTTGAGTGGGAGGAGTGTATGTTTCGCACCAGGATATGTTAGGAACATATTTTTGAGTGGGGTCTTAGTAGTTGATTCTTAAGTGTGTACGACACATTAAGAATAAAGGCACAAATACCAATAAATAAAGATTTATAGGGATTAAAAGTTGAAAGTAAGTATATTACAATATTATGTTGTATTCCTAAAAGAGATTCTAAAATAGTTTCAGAATAGGTATTGATTAAGGAATGGTCTTTAGTCATTTTAATTAGGAATCTCACTAAGTTGTTGAGACATAGGTTCTGTCCTAGAAACCATGATGACTACTTAACATAATATATGATCCAAGAAGGAAATTTCAAAAGTGATTAAGTATGAATCACGGAACATTGAGCTAAGTTTGTCCATAGTGTCTGAATGAGAACTGTAGACATGTTTTTAAGTCTGTGAAGGATGACATATCTTAAGGCATAAAGGGTTATGTTGTAAGGGCATATGTTAACCTTAGAATATTAGAAATCCTTGCATCGATAATACCGACTGAAGTCAAGAAGGAAGCTAGGTGGTAAACATCGAAAAATGCACATTGTGCACTAGTGTTTTGATGATTACATTTGTAAATAAAAGGGTATTGTCTAACGTGATGTATATTATTGTGGCGAGACTTGTTCGTCTTTATGAAAAGGGTATGTCCTAGGAAACTCGCTTTGGCTGATCTAACGTCACTGTTGGCTCCTGGAAACCGACCTCACTCTGTTGCCATGACTACGATGCATACACAAAGATGTTATCATGTGATGATAAAGTATTAATGTCAATCAAGGTGACATTAGTAAGTTGCAATGGATTTCGGGCTGTAAAGTCTAGACCCAAGACTCAACCTCTTCAATGAGCAAGCATGATCAAAGGTGTCGGGATATATGGTGTCGTTGATTAGTAACAAATGTAGCTAGTTTATTTGTACTCTAGTGCAAGTGCGAGACTGTTGGAAATATGCCCTAGAGACAAATAATAATATGGATTATTATCATATTTCATAAAGTTTATGATTAAGTTTTATATCATGCTATAACTGTATTGGAAGGAAACATTAATACACATGTGATATATAAACAACCAGGAGTTCCCGGTGAAGCTCTAGTCACTGGTTGATAGGTCAACAGATGATCAAGGTTTCCTGATCATGTGGCATTTATGCCAGTTGACAATGGAGTCACCTCATTGTGAGAATGAGATGATGAGCAATACCCAACCTAAGCATTGTGACCTGATCATGTCGCGAAGTTCAAGTTACGATGATTAGAAAAGACATAGTGTCCTATTTCTTAGACCGTGAGACCATATCAATCACTATCACCCGAGGATACTTAGATAGCATCAAACGTCATCTGGTGATACGGTGATCATAAAGGTGTGTTCAGGTATTCAGAGGAACATGTAGAGGCATTATGCGTCAAGAGCGTGATTTGTCCATCCGCGTGATAGAAAAGATACTCGATGGCCCACTCAGAGAAGTTATATCCAATAGCTGCGCAGCGTGTGATTTGATCACGGATGAAAGATCACGGATGTCGCCTAGAGGGGTGAATAGGTGGTTTTAAAACTTTTACAAGATGGTCTTAACAATGGCGGAATAAAACTAGCGTTTTCTTTTGTCAAGCGCAAAGCCTAGATATACTAAGGTTCACCTATGTGCACCAACAACTTATGCTAAGCAAGACAAGCAACAATGTGATAGCAAGATAGATTACTTCAAGCATGAAGGCTATCTAATGTAAAGTGCATAAGTAAAGAGCTCGGATATAGAGATAACCGAGGCACACGGGGGCGACGATATTTTACCAAGTTCCTCCCAACAAGGGAGTACGTCTCGTTGGAGGGGTGGGCGGTACTAAGCCCACCAACTCCACAAGAGGCCTCGCCCTATTCTCCCGAGCACCCACCACGCGGCAAGCACCCGTTCCACTATGGGACACTTGAGGGCGGTCACCAAACCCGTACAAGATTGGGGCTATCTCCACAACTTAATTGGAGGCTCCCAATAATCGCCACCAAGGCCTCAAACTTAGGGAGAGCTTCACAACTTAATTGAAGGAACCAAGAACACACCACAAAGGCCACACAACCGTCTAGGGTTCCAAGAACCCAAGAGGGACTAGCTTCTTGATTTCACCAACCAAATCATCCAAGGAAAACTCAAACCGATGCACCTAATGCAAATGGCAAGAACACCACAAAGATGCCCCAATCGTTCACTCTCAAGTTCCAACAAGGCTAACAAAGCAATTGGGGGAACAACAGAGGAAGAACACAAGGAGAACACAAAATCCCCCAAGATCTAGATCCCAAAGATTCACTCACAAAGAGGTGATTTGGTTTGGTCAAATTAAAGATCTAGATCTCCTCTATATTCCTCTCGAACATGGGCAAGAATTATTAGAGGGGAATATAGGAATCAATCTCAAGAGATTTAAAACAATGGGGGAAAGGATTGGATAAAAGAGGAGAAGAAACACCCAAAAAGAGAAAGCAAATAGGCTTAAATACGGGACTGTGATTTTATGCCCGTTGGGGGTAAACGAACCTACCTGAGCCATTTGTACATGCCCACAACGGTACTACCGCCTAGGATCCTAGCGACGAAAGGCTAGGTAGGCGACCTGGCGATCTGGGTCAACACGTGCAACACTTGGTGATCGAGCGAGCATGGCAGAGAAGGGGATCGGGCGGCGAGGCGCAGTGAGTGGGCGAGCGGGCGGGAGCGCGCGCACGAGGGAAGCTGGATCACAAGCAAATGGCGGCAGGGAGAAGGCCAGGCCGCGGTGGGCCGGCCCAGCGAGCAGTGGAAGCGGGAGCCAGGGCGCAACGGGCGAGAGAGGGAATCGGGGTGGAGCGGGAGCAAGACAGGTGCGAGCGCAGGAGGCCGAGAGCAAGCGGCGGCATCAGAACAGGCCAAGAAATCTGGAAGAAGGGCGGCCCAGTAGTAGCACCTGGCCAGGGCGGTAGTACCACTTGGGCTTGGGCCATCGGAAGCACAGCGGGCCGCACAGAGAGCTGGGCCACAATCGGTGCCGCTCGGTAGTAGTAGGTGGTAGTACCGGATAGCCCAGAAAACATAATTTTCTTTTTCTTTTTCAAACCAAAAACAGAGGCAAACTCAAATAGCAATATCTTGAGTTTGGTAACTCCAATTGACCCGAAACGAATTTTGTTGGAAAGAGTAAATATTGGATATACCACCAAGTGAGAATGTGCCAAGTATTATAATGTGAGATACCTCACTTGGTGAGGATCCGGAAAACCTCCAAGAACAAAATTGCAATAAGATATAAAGGGGATATCCAATTTTGATGAACTAGAGCTTGTATTGAGCACAAGCTCTAGAACCAAACATGGATAATATCCAACCAACAACCAAGAATGATGATGCTCATAATGCAATGGTTTGAGCTCTCTCCGAAAGATATGATCGAGCTACTCACTCGAGAGACCCTCTTGATAGTATGGTTATCTATCCTAAACCTGGTCTCCCAACTCCCAACATGAGACCGACCAAAGGAAAAACCTATCAAGATTATACCTTTGCCTTGAGAAATCCACTTGAGCACAATGTAGACGATCTTGTCCTTCTCAAGATGGAAAACCTTTCTTGATTCCTCTTCCTTGCGCTTGCAATAGAAGACTTTCACTTTGCTCCCCCATGCACCATGGGGAAACCTTTACTTTTGACCTTGTCTTCATCGATCCATGATCACCGAGGATGGAAAGTATCAAACATGCGATCTTCTAGAGATGGCGCATTTTGAGCTTGCACAACACATCTTCTTCATTTTTTATACCTTGAAGCCAACACATGCTCCAAGCGATGCCAATGGAAAAAACCTACAAGTGCAACTTAATGCAAACATTAGTCCATAGAGATTGTCATTAATTACCAAAACCACACATGGGGGCCCACATGCTCTTTCAACAGGGATATCACTTGTCCGAGTGAGTCCAATAACATTTTTTGGTAAAGAAATTGAACACAACATAATGATGTCAATGATCAGATCTCGGGAAATGCAAGTATCGAGAGACAAAAGGAATATGACACGACGTTCATGGTTCAGCGACGAAAGATTCGTGGAATGCACATGGGTCAACATGGGCATCCAGGTCCCTCTGATGATCATTAGTACGGGAAGGTCTCCCCATGTCTGGAGTGTTCCCGAACCATGGGGTATCATGCTTAATGGCTTGATGATGCTCAGAGAGCGTTTTGGTATCGGCAGAATCACCGAAGAAAAGAGAGAGAGAAAACTGGAAGGGTTTCGGTAAGTCTGAAGGATGTCTGGAGTAGGGTGGAAGGAGTTCCATAGCCACGAGGATTGAATAATATCTAAGTAAATGTTCAATATTTATTTCATCATTTATTTATAATTATTTAATAAAAGAAAAATGAAATAAAAGGTCAAATACCTAATTTGGCCTAATTCCATAGGGAAAAAGGCCCATGAGGGAAAAGACCAAAATGGAGAAAGGGAGGAGGGGTTGCATGGGCCCCATGCACCCGCCGGCTAGTCCCATAGGGGCCTTGGTTGGCCGGCCACGCGTCCCCCTCTCCTTTCCCTTTTTTTAGTCCCACATGGCTAAGCTAATCAGCTATATGGGGTGGTTTTTCCCCTATATAAAGAGAGGTATTTTGACAAATTAAATACATAATAATCAATAAAAGGTTTCCTCTCTTTTGGGAAGACCTCCAGTTGATACTCTCTCTCTCTCTCTCTCTCCTCCCGTGACTTTGGTCCCAAGTCAGGATCGCGCGAGCAGGAGTCTTCTTCACCACGAACACCGTCGCGCTGCGGGATATGGATCAAGAAGCTCTACTTTCACAACTGCTGCTGGATCGGAGGAGTGGGAGTCATCGTTAGGCACCGGATGTGTGTAACTCCCTCGGAGGTGCAACACTTGGGGCACTAGGATTCGTTGGAGCCGTAGGAGCCGTCAGGACTTCAACATGACCACGACGTCGGCTTCGGTATAACTACATCAGCCACGCTCTCCCGAGCATTGACAACGCTCTTCGGTCTTCAAGGGTAAGTTCGCAAAAAGCCCCTCCCGTTACTATATTACTAATAGATAGGTCCTGGCATTAGGGTTCTTGATGTAGGAAAAAATATTGTTTTCATGTGCGAACCCCTACACATATAGGCCATGGCAAAGACGACCTCTAAGCAGAATGGTTTTTGTGTCCCGATCCTTGATGAAAAAATGGAAACGGTGAAATTCAGCGAGGACATTATTATCATGAGTAAGTTGAGGAACAGACTACGTGTAGCAGAAGGAACCCGAAGGACATTAAGAAGATGCAGATTTCTAAAGTTATGTGCAAGAAAAGAGGCCTGGCCAACATGTGAGATGCGCATACCTGCTCCATTAGTGGTGCGAACTTGATCATGACCACGATATGGCTCCTAGGTGGAGAGCTTGCCTATCTCACTCGTCAGGTGATTGGTAGCCCCCGTGTCCATATACCACACCAGATCAATGGAGTAGGACGGAGTGTACCCGTGCTTGTTTCCCGCCATGGCAGCAGCAACCTGCTTGTCATTGCCCTTGCCAATGTTGCCAATGCCGAGGAAGTCCATCTTGAAGCGTCGATGACATCGGGAGGAGATATGGCCCTCAAGGCCACACATCTGGCATGCTTGCTGGGCGCTGGAACAGGGGCAGCAGGCGTGCGGACGACCATCGTCCATAATGGGGGGCGCGGCGGGCTACGGGGCCTGATGAGGTGCGGGCGCCGGCTTGCCACCAGCCGGTGACGGCTTCTGGAGTTTACCGCGAGCTGCAGCGTTGGCGGAGGAGAAGCTCGGGAAGGCATGGCGCGTCTTGACGCACTGTTCACGACCGAGGAGGCATGAATAGAATTCATGAGGCTGAAGCGGAGTGTCGCGACCATTGACGTTCTCCACGAGATTATCATAGTTGTCGTCCAGTCCGTTCAGGATGTAGGTGGCGAATTCCTCGGGGCAAAGCGGCTGGCCACTGGAGGTCAGTGTGTCGGAGAGGCCAGTCATCTTGTTAAAGTAGTCCGTGATGCTGAGGTCGCGGAGCTTGGTATCGCCCAGCTCGGTGCGAATAGCATGAGCACGCGCCTGAGACTGAGAGACGAAGCTATTGTGAAGCACCGTCTACGCATCCCGAGACATAGCGACGAAGAGGACCAGCGACGAGACGCTCGGTGTGAGCGAAGACTAGATAGCAGAGAGGATGGCCTCATCCTAGGCCACCCACATGTGATACGCCGTATGATACGTCGGTGGGCACGGTAGTGAGCCCTCGACATACCCCCTCGAAGTAGCGGCTCCGGAGGAGCAGCAGCAATTGTGCATGCCATGACAAGTAATTCTCCGGCAAGAACTTCATCGGGATGAGGTGCAAGAAGTAGAAGCGCGATGGCGCCGCATCATAATTAGCGTGAGCCAATGGCTGTGACATGTAGAAGCCCATCGGCGGGGCCATCTCCAGAAACAGGGCAGGGGCAGCGGTCGGTGAGGAGGTCCCGTAGGCAAGCGCGACACCGTCGTACACCAACGATGGGTAGGCTCCATAGGGAGCGACGGCTGAGGCACCGTAGATCGGTGCACTCGGGGTCCCATAGAGCGATGCGGACATGGCCTCGTAATGCAGCACTAGAGGCTCCACGTAGGGCTTCAGAGGCGGCACATCGTTGGGTGGCGCCAGCCAGGCAGACGGCGGCGTCGGCAGGGTGCCATAGGTCGGTGCAGGGGCGCTGTACGTGGGCGCGGACGGGACGCCGTAGGTCGGCGCCGAGTAGGCACCCTAGGGCGCGGGTGCGTGACCACCATAGGCTGGCGGTGCAGTCACGTAGGTCGAGAAAGAAGAGCCGTCGTAGGAGACCGGCGGCGACAGATCGCCCTCTACGCCAGGGCCGACGGAGGATGATGGAGGAGTCGATCCGACCGGGGGCGGCTACGGGAGAGGACCCGGAGGCCCGACTCTAGGGGACCGGGCTTGCCACCACGCTAAGGGTTGTGAGGCGAGGAAGGGCGAGACAGGGGCAGGGGATGGCGCAGAGGCGGCGGCGGCAGAAGTCGGCGCGGCGGTGGCAAGGGTAGTAGAAGCCGTCGTAACATAATCTGATATCATGTAAAACAATAAGATTGGGGCAAACAACATTGATCCAGACTGCTGGCCTGGGTCATTTTATATAATAGGATTAACAGAGTTTTATATATAGGACTCCTACTCCTTATGGTATACAAAGTCTAACAGCGTCACCCAAGTTAACCTCCAGCCCAGTTATATCAACCAAGAAATAGCCCGATCTGTAAATTACTATACCAGCACAAAATAATATAGAGAGCTCATCCGAGATATATGTTTACTTTGATGTGGGAGGAGCCACGGAGACAGAAGGACGCGTGGTGTTCCTCATCCAAATGAAAGTAAGGATTGAAAAACTTTAGGCAACACGCCAACACTTGCTGATAAACTGAGTTTAACTGAGAAATCACAAAGAAAATAAGCATGGAACCGAAACTTCGACATATCCACAGCCCAAACAGTACCATACTAAAATTAATTTCCCCGAATGTTACAACGAACTACCCTTGTGACAAATGGGGGCCGGCGCACTCCGGTGACAATTCAAAAGAATGATCAATGTAGCCATACATTGATCCCATTCTTGCTGCTGCTGCTCAGGGCCGGTCAACATCATTTTTGATGGACTGAGCAGGACATGCTTCATGATCTGGCACCGCGGACCGGCCTACCTCACTCCATTTAGCTCAAGCAAGTGGTTTCGGTGAAGATAGTCCGACCATCTCCTCTTGGTCTCCCGACACCGATGTTGCTCGGCCTTCTCTCCTAGGCCCGACGCTGGTCTCAGACTCGGTGCTAGCTCGAAGCTTCTTTGCCCGCATCTTTCGCAAGTACTCACGATCACGGCGCATCTTGATATGTTTCTGGCACACGGCATAACCGGGGTATGCCAGCTCGGGGCAAAACCACCCCTGACCGCTGCTACGGTTGCACCTCCGGACTTCCAGCTGAACCAGCGGGTCATCTTCCACCTCCAGCACTTCATCAGCTCCCTCTCCCTTCAGCCTTTGTTTATCACCATCCTCTAGATATTCATCAGTACTGCATATCGAAACGCAAGCGCACAACCATTTATACTCTCAGAACAGCTCCCAATAATAGTAGTGCATATAGTAAATAAAAGCATAAATATATGCGCACAAAATATAATCTATTAAAATATTCATAGTTAAGATTAACCAAGAATCTATATATTGTCATGATACAATATAATATCAGCTCAAAGTGTAAAAATGTAAAAACATATGCACAAGCATGCTGATGCGCTGGACACCTAGATATATGTTTTATCAATGTGAATGTTTCTGCGAGATGACGGCATCTACACAGCGCCAACATTATTAGTGCTCAAAAATCATAATACCTAAACAAAATATAGTGAAATAAATATATTATATATTTCCATTCAGATTAAATATTGATCACATGATCAAGGTAAGAAATATAGTATAAACTCAGTTTCAAAATGTGTACAAACCGCACACACAAGCATGCGGATACACCGGAAAGACATAAGTGTTTGATCAGATTGCTGGGTAGGCGGGTATATATAATTTGTTTCTGCAACACAATTTTTTGTTGTGTGAAATTTCTGAAAAGTGTGATTTGCTTAAAAAAAACACATATTAGCCTAAGATCATAGTCTTCCAAATGATGCCAAGATTAGATAGATATCATCTACGGTGCAACTTTATTCCAATTATTTAGCTCACATTGTATATCAAGAGAGGTGAGATGAGGAAGTTTAGAGGTTGGTCCAAATTTATTTAAGAAAATAGGACATAAGAAATGAAGGTGCTGTTTTGGCTCATGGGTATAGATGCACCTATTGTAAAATAAATACACAACATACACATCTTAAAGTATCCAAAAAAAAATGAAAGAAAAATTCAGACGTATACATCCGAACATTCAATATTCGAGCATAAAGTTTGTTGTGTCTTGTATAAAAAACAAAAAGTGTCTCTCACATAGTTATATTGGAGCATAGAATAATGGTTTTTACATAAGCCACAAAAAATATTATTTTGTGCTGTAACTTTGTACCAAACATATATAGAAAATCTGAATGTACATGCGGATTTGTTTTCAAATTTTTTGACATTTTGAATTGCGATTTTATATAATGGGTATATTTACACCTAGGAGACAAGTTCATTTCCCCACAAGGAACCCGCAACTTCAAATATATGAGCTTTGTTCGGAACAAACTCAACCGGCCTGCCTATATTGAATTTTGAATGTTCAATTTTGTTAAAGGCTTATCGAGATGGGACAACAACGCTTGTATGCCTATCTTGAGAGGATCTCCCCCTTCAACCACCAGCACAACATTTCGATCAAGAAATCAACTATCAAAGTATCAAGTATTGACAAAACGATGGGGCCAGATCTGTGTAATATATATTGGATGTGAGTAAATATTTTCTCTAATCGAACAACACTAGATAAGGCTGTCGTAATTAAAGAGGACTGGCAGCGTTTACAGCTGTATAGTTTCAAAATTATTTCAAATGGACTGATCAGATGGCACCTTTTAGATACATACTCCCTCCTCCGTTCCTTAGTAGTATAAGACGTCTTGGCATAATGAACTATTAACATGGTTTTTCGATGCTTCTACACTTGAATAGTATAACATTGAGCAGTTCTGGCCATCTCTACACACCTTCGCAAAATATCGATTGCTCGTCCGGTGTAATGATATAGTGATAGCACACACAAGATGGGTCATATATATCATGAATTTACTTGTGTGCATGCTCAAGAATTGAGATGCACATGCCAGTCACCCAAAAATCCAAACTGTCACAGAATACCGGGCAATATTTTCTAACAAGGTTATTAGCGAATAGCGATTGATACCATTGATAGTAAAACACCACGAAACAACTAATGTTGCCCGAAAATGGCTTTGAAGGATGGATCCATGGGTCCTATTTTTTTAATTTCTTTGAAATTGATATTTTGAATATTCAAAAATTCCAAGAACAATCCTAGATGTTGAAATGACTTATTCAGCATGAAATAGTTTGTGTCCCGACCTACACAAAAATGGTAAATTCTGACAAATCTGAAGATTTTTGAATTTAGCACTTCCCCCCCCCCCCCCCCCCCCCCCCCCCCTCTCAAATCTAGATATTTGTCATTTTTACACAGCCCAAACTACAAAATATTCCGCATTTTTTTCACAAAGGTATAAGTCATCATTATCTGCATATAAGATTTTTACCCTGAATTTTTGAAACTTCAAAATGTCGATTTTCAAAATCTTCAAAATGTGGGCTCCATGGAGTCCGTCCACCAAATTGACGCACTCCTAGTGTTGCACCATATATTTTCTCTCCATCAATATGCCGAGAGCTTATTAGGATGTTAAGAGGGTAAAGTATCGCCAATGAAGTTCCTGTTGTCCTTATATACATGGGAGTTTAGGATTGCTATCTATCTAGAGTCAGGAATGTACATATAACCTCATCGCATCCACAACACCTGGTCCTCTGCCGCCACCCAACAGTTCTCTATACACATGGGAACCATGAGTATAAACGGCATTGATGTAACTCTGTTTTGGATGGCCTCACTATGGAAATATAGTTAGTGAGCGTATTTCCGATATCGTATGTGGGGAGGGGAGGTTCCGACCAAACATATTGCGCGCTTCTAACGGGGGCATGGATTGATGGGATCATCATTTATGTCGCCTTTCATAATCATGGCAATAATGACATCTTATTTTTTCTTATGGCGAGAGTTATTCGAATAAACATGTAGATGAAAATGATAACGACTATATTACCGCTCCCGGTTACAAGTCTTAGCTAGAGTTTGTTGTGACTGACTAAGAGATCTTTCGTAGTCCCTTAGTCAGATTAGTAAGTCAAGTAACCTTGAGTCACATAGGTGGTTAACATCTGCGAGCTGTGCGATCGCACAGGGTCCGTAAAATTTTAGGGCCCCCAAACAGTGGTAGAGGAGTTCATGCGGCAAATAGTCGTGGTGCCATTAGAGCCGCTGTAAGCTTTTTTTTCAGCATCGTTTCTCTAGGAAGAAGGAAACCTGACAGCCTGAAACGTTAGCTGTTGTGGACTAGCCTTTGGGCCTTTTACTTGCGCGTGGGCAAGTTCAGTAAAACATGAAGCGATCAATTGATCATTGTGGCCTACCCAAGGGAACTAGGCAGTGGCAGAGGGCCATCGAACCGTGACAGCGTAGAATAGACAGACATACACGCGGGGCGTGTGGAATTAGTGATTTTTTCACAATGTTTCTTAGTGTATTTCTTACAAGGTACTCCCTCCGTTTTAAAATATAAGATGTTTTCGTTTTATAAAATGAGTGTTTCTAGATTTCTTTTATTGTGTAGGTTTATATAGGTTTGGAGTGAACTACACACTAAAAAGGGTCTAGATACACTCATTTCACAAAGCTAAAACATCTTATATTTTAAAATAGAGGAAGTACATGTAGAGTTTGTTGCCATAACAACCAGAGCTCTCGCGACCTGGCTTCCCCCACTCGCTCCTCCCTCGCCGTCGACGGCGTGCGCTTCAGGGCTTGGCCCGGGCTGCGCCGACAGCGGCGGCCCTCGGCCTTTCCCTCTCAATAGAGCTCCTGTGCGGGTAGGCGTGCGGCGGAGGGGTGCTTCCAGGCAACGGCGCTCCAGTGAGTCGCCACTCCTGGCACTGTGCTGGTTGGCAGGTGTGGCGGCGGGCTACAAGTTGGCAGCGTTGGTGGCGGGGTAGTTGTCCGGAGTGGCGCGGCTAGCCCAGATTTAGGCCCTTTGGGCCCGATCTAGGCAGGGCAGGGCGGGCCGAGATGGGTTTGTACTCACCGCCGGGATGTGTTTCCTATATTAATATAGCGGGACGAAAGCTTGATTTGAGAATGTGTATTTTTTATAACTTCTAGTTGTTTTTTGTCAGGTAAAACTTCTACTAGGTTGTTAATCATATTGTTTCCATCCGTGCCTCAAGACCCGCCTATGTAGTATCATTACGAATAGGCTTAAAGCAGGACATTGGCATCTTCATGTTCGTGTCGGACTAGCCCATAGTTCGTTCCATTCTCTTTTTTTTTAACATAATTCGTCTCATTCTTCTAGACCATGCTATTCGTTTGCCTAAACCAAACCATGTAACAAAATATGCACTTAATAATTTGAAAAATATGTAAGGCTCGCACATATCACCTGTCCTCTTGGGCCTTTGGCACGGTGGTTCCCAAAAACTACCTTCTCCAGGTCCGGTGGTGTCACCTAACAGGAGGACACGGCGGCGCCCATGTTAATTAAAACTTAGAGCTCGTACGACCAAATCAACAGACCAATTAACCAAGAAATTACCGAATCTTTGAAATTTCCGCACGGCCGGTGCGAAAATTGGAAGTCTAGAGTACAATCGTACACTGGAGAACGGACATGTACCTCGACAGTGGATGCTACTTCGGAACCGCCGGCTTCCATTAGCATTAGCAGCGCGGCTGCTACTTCTTCTTCGACAGTCTGCGCAGGAGCCGCTTGGACAGCGGGGTTGGTCGGGTCCATCTGCCGTGGTAGTGCGACGAGAGAGACCCTTGGAAAGAGAACGAGCGAGAAGAGGACAGAGGTGGGGCGAGCTGTATTGGACGATGGGGCCGGATCTGGGTATATTTTGGATGTGACTAAATATATTTTCTCCAGCTGTCGTAATTAAAGTGGACTCACGACGTTTACAGCTGTATATAGTTTCTAAAAATATTTAAAATTGAACGATAAGATATCACTTTTTAGAAATATATACTCCCTCCTCCGTTCCTTAGTACTCCCTCTGTTAAAAAAAAATAAAAGACATTTTTTTGGAACAACCTCGGCAGGAGCTCTACCTTTTCATTAAAGATAGGGGAGAAAACAAACAGGCCCATACGTACATAACGGCATGTTATAGTTAAGGTGTAAACGTGCCAAAATTATCCAAATATACAATACTTTGCCTAATCAGGCTCAGGCGGGATGGCAGGCACAAAGGCCACGAACGCACGAGCACGTTGCCGGATGTCCTCCCTGGCAATGTCAGCCACTTCAACATAAGTTAGTCATCGATTAGTGAAGATCCGCCGATTCCTTTTTCTTTCACGCGTTCCAAATAACATAAAGTAGGCGGCCACTAATTCTCTGTTTCTCTTTTGCGGGCCTTCCTACAATCATGTTGTCCCACCACTCCGAGATTGACGTGTACTCATGACCGAGGCTCACATCCGTGGTAGTGTCATTTTCTTGAGTGAGGTTCCAGATAGCGACGGTGAATGGGCAATCTTTGCACAGGTGTACTGCCGTCTCGGGGGCTTGTCGACAAAGCGCACAGATTGGGTCATGGTTCCACCCCCTAGTAGCAAGGTTGTCGGCCATGAGAAGTTTGCCATGGGCAAGCTAGACGAAGAGCTTGCACTTTGGCTCAGCATGCGCATTCCAAACTTTCTGCGCTTGATCTTTGGGAAGGTGCCGTAAAGTTGTGCCTAGTATGCTGAGCTAGCAGAGTACATTCCGTCAGGGTTGACGTCCAAGTGATGGTGTCTTCCTGACCAGACACTAGCTGTGTAGCACTGACGATGTCCCAGACAGATATATACTGGGAGAGCTGCACCGGAGTGCTCAGCCGAGCGATCGCTCGTATCCAGTTGTTGGCCTTTAGTTATTTCGCAACACTACGGTTCTTTCTGGAGGCAATCTTGAAGAGTTCAGGCGTCCAAAGACGGATGGGCCCAAGGTGGAACCAGTTATCATGCTAGAAGGAAGCGGTCTCTCCATCTCCCAGGGTGATAGATCTTGGTGCATGCTCTAAAAAGAGCCATTTCAGAGCTGTCAAAAGGAAGCTTTGAGACCACCCAAGTGCGTTGAAGCCAAGGCCATCAAAGTCGGAGGGCATGGCCGACCCTCTGAAGGTCAGGCATGCCGAGGCCCCCAAGCTCTTTTGGTCTGCAAAGTGTTTTCCAACTGACGAGGGAATTTTCTTGGGCCGCATGCTCTCCTTCATCGCCCGCCCAGACGGAATTTCTTGCGATTCGGATAATCTTGTCTCGAGCCCACTTAATCAGGGGGGTGAGAGTGGCATGGTACACGGATGTGGCCATGAGACCATCGTAGCCAAGGTAATTCTACCGGGGCGCACAAGATTATTTTTCCATCCATCCAGGGAGCTTTGCAGTCGTCTTTTCGATCAAAGGCTAGAGGTCGATCTTTCTGAGACGCCAGTAGCGAAGGGGCAGACCTAAGTATTTTGCCGGAAAAGAGACAATCTTTGCAGGGAAGCATGACAGAACGTCCGAGAGGTCGATTTCGCCGCATCTGATCGGGAAGACCTCAGTCTTACTCAAGTTTGTGACAAGGCCGCTGGCTTTTCCAAAGCATTCAAGTATGGAGTTGATGGCCTTGAGCTCATCTTTCATGGGGTTTACGAAAATACTAGCATCGTCCGCATAGAGAGAAACGCGACAGCGTGGCACACGTGATCTGGTTTGACTAAGAATTCCATGTCCATTTGCAATGGATAGAAGGCGTTGAAGGAGGTCGACTGCTCGAATGAACAACAATGGAGACAACGGGTCGCCTTGCCTAAGACCTCTAGCGTGCCAGAAAGGGCTCCCCGGATCGCCATTGAGCAGAACTCTGGATGAGGCCGGTGCAAGGGAGAGGCACACCCAATCTCTCCAAATTTGTCCAAATCCAAGTGCTGTCATAACCTCAAGAAGATAAACCCATCCCACCGAGTCGAAGGCTTTGGAGATGTCGAGCTTTAGGAATAAGGTCGGGATCTTTGTGGAGTGGAGTTCTTTTATAAGGTGTTGCACATGCAGAAAGTTATCATGAATGCTCTTTTTTTACGAATGCGCTCTAGCATTTGGAGACGATTTTTGGCAAAATGGGTGCCATGTGATTTGCGAGGAGCTTAGAGAAGATTTTTGAAAGGTTGTGGATGAGGCTAATTGGCCTAAAGTATCCGCCCGTCGACGCATCCGACTTCTTCGGGATAAGAACAATGTTTGCAGAGTTGATTAGGTTTAGGCAGCCACCACTCCTAATAGCCATGTGATCAATGGCCAGAATAATGTCTTCTTTAATGATGTCCCATCAATTCTTGAAAAATGCTCCAATGAATCCGTCCAGGCCCGGAGCTTTAACCGAGGGAAGAGAGAAGACCGCCTCCTTTATTTCCTGCTCTTAAAAGGGGAATCAAGATCCGAGAGGTCATGCGGCTCGTACTCAAGGGTCGTCCAGTCGAGACTTAGCTGTCTAGCAGCTTTGGTTCCAAGGATGCTCTTGAAGTGTTGTGAAATCTCGCCTCCTCTTTGTCTTCTTTAGTGATGGCCATTCTAGCTTTGTGAAATGGATATATGTAGACTCTTTTTAGTGTATAGGTTTACTCCGAATGTCTACGAATCTATACACTAGAAGACATTTAGATCCATTCGATTCACAAAGCTAAAACATCTTATATTTCTGAACGAAAGGAGTAGTATCAAGACGTCTTGGCAGAATGAACTATTGACATGGGTTTTTCGATGCTTCTACACTTGAGTAGTATAACATCGAGCAGATCTGTCCATCTCTACACACCTTGGCAAAACATCGATTGCCCGGCCAGTGTAATAATGATACAGTGATAGCACACACAAGAGGCTCATATATACGCTGAGTTTACTTGTGTGCATGCTCATCAATTGAGATGCACTTCACCCAGAAATCAGAACTGTCACAGATATCTGGGCAATATTATCCGACAAGGTTATTAGTGAATAGCGACTGATACCATTGATGGTGAAACACCAGAAAAAACCAATGTTGCCAGAAAATGGCTTTGGAGGGCGGGCTCCATAGAGCATGTTTCTGAATTTCTTTGAAATCGACATTTTGAAGTTTCAGAAATTCCGAAAACAATCCTAGATGTTGACAATGACTTATTCTACAACACTAAAAAATTTGAACGTGAAATAGTTTGTGCCCTGGCCTACACAAAAATGGTAAATTCTACATATAAGATTTTTTCCTCAAATACATAATATTTTGCATTGGTTTTTGGCACGGAGGTAGAAGTCATAGTTATCTACATATAAGATTTTTTCCCTGAATTTTTTGAGACTTCAAGATGTCGATTTTCAACAAAAAAAAGTGGGCTCCATGGATCCCGTCCTCCAAAATGACACACTCCCAGTGTTGAACCATATATTTTCTCTCCAGCTATATGTCAAGAGCTTACTACGATGTTAAGAGGGTAAATTATCGCTGATGAAGTTCCTGTTGGAGTTTTGCATTGCTATCTATCTAGAGTCAGGAAGGTACATATAACCTGGTCGCATCCACAACACATGGACCACCGCCTCGCAACAATTCTCTATTCACATGGGAACCATGAGTATAAACGATGTTTCCCTAATTCTGATGCGGATGTCCTCACTATGGAAAGATAGTAGTGAGCGTATTTCCGATATCGTATGTGGGGAGGGGACGTTCCGACCAAAGAAATTGCTTGTGACAGGGGCATGGATTGATGGGATCATCATTTATGTTGAATTTCATAATGATGGTAATGATGACATCTAATTTCTTATTATGGCGAGAGTTATTCGAATAGACATGTAGATGAAGTAATGATGACGACTATATTTTCACTACCGGATACAAGTCTTAGCTATAGTTAGTTGCGACCGACTAGGAGATCTTTCGTAGTCCTTTAATCACATTAGTAAGTCCAGTAGCACAACTATCGATAATATTGGTAGAATCACGATAGAGAGGCAACTGATACAAATCCATTGAAACCTTTCATGTTATTTCACATATTCTAGTGTGATTATTTGAAGCATATTCTAAAACACATACTATGACTTTCTTAACTATTAAAGTATGAACACATCGAATAAATTAAGAGGGTGCAATGCAATAGAGAAAAGTATTATGGCAGTTGACATTGTTTGAAACCAGGGGGTGCTTTCGAACATAGATCTAATAGTATGCCCTTTTTTCCTTGTGTAAGGAATGGAAAAAATATATATGTCCCACTGGTGCCATGTATGTTTCCTTTTTTCCCTTCGCTATCTGTTTAGATTTTCGTATAGATGCATTTCAAAATTAATTTTATATTAACTTCTTACTACTATAATCATATAGGTAATAAATTAGGTCAACATTTTGCATTCTAAAGAATTCATCCATGTCTAAAGATCATTCATTTTGAAAGGGGTGAGCATGAAGAACAAATGCCTGTGTAAGACATAATTAAATAATACATCCGACACACTACACAAGATTTACTCTGATTTGCATGGACGTTCTCTCAACTAATGAGTCATAGCTATTAGATTTTTTGAATATACTAATGGATTACAACTGATAGATCTTCCTAATTGTTTTTTCAAAATGGGGAGCATAGCCCTGGCCTCTGCATCAAGCGATGCTCACAACCTTTATTTATTATTAGAACCACATTGTTTGGCAAAAGCCATTACAAAGATGATACAAACTGGACCAGCTAAAGCTAAACACTCAGCAAAAATAATAACTGTATTGCCAGCTCCCCAACGAGATCTATCAAACCCCTATCTACCTGCTTCGACCCCCTCTCCCCACCCCCCTGTGGTCACCCACATTGTTGCCACTCGCCAAGAGAAGCTGGAGTGCCTTGGCACGACGGTACGAACTCAAGTGAAATGAGTCCTAGAACCGCACAACATATCCACGGAGTTGCGCCCACGCACACGCTCCGGATGTTGCCGCCTTTAAAATCTTCCGCCAACCAATCGTCAGCATGTAGATCAATGTGCAGACTCTCGCCACACCAGCCACCGACACCACCTCGGTGCCAAGAAGCACCCCCCCCCCCCACGCGCTAGCCGCTCCACCTTCATGCAGCTTCCGTCCAACGCTGCTCCATAGGCGATGCTCCCAGGAGAGGACGCGATACCGACACCGCGGCACCTCCATCGCCCGACCTGAAGATCTTAGTGTTTCCCCTGGAGTAGCACGATTGAGGTCGACACAAGGTCCACGGTGTTGCCTCCATCAAGGTAACGACGTGGTAACGCAGCCATCGCCTGCCAATGGCTCTGTTTTCACCGGCACCTATGTCTTCCCGCCTCGCTGCTGGGACTGGAAGACGGATCGTGAGATCTGCCAAACCAGTCGTAGGCCAACCACCTTCGGCGAAGAAGATGACCACCTCCACCAAACCTAGGGCTGCCGCCGATCCCTACAGCCGGTGAGAACTCCAAAAGCAATGCCCTCAAGAAGGGAACGATGCACAGGACACCGCCATCGCTCGATCCCTCGGGATCTGAGGTTTCCCCCGGAGTTTTCTTGGCTAGAGGGACGAGGGCACCAGATCGCCGTCCGCCACGCCGCTGCTCCTCCGGCCATGCCGCAGCCGCCGCACGCTAGAGATGCCACGCCATTGAGGTGCCCGACGTGCACCCCATCCGCAACGAGGATTGGCGTCCCGCGCCGCCGATCTACGTCGGGGAAGACGAGAGATCCCCCTGCCGCCGGCAGCGCCCAGGCTTTGTCTGGCCACGACCTTGGTGGCAGCGGGGGAGAGAGGAGGGAGGGGAGTTTGGGGGGCTGAGGCGGCAACGGCTAGGGTTCCCCCCGTCGCTGCACGGGGGCGAGAGGAGGGAGAGAGGTGGTTGAACTAAGCTATAATTGCTTAGATCCACCAATCTACTTCGGTTGAACTAAGGAGGGAGGGTTAGCCTGAGGAGGCTACGCTGAGTGCAGCTGTTGGCGTAGGCTACGCCGACGGCTATATGGGCTACGTCGACAACTTTTGACCCTCGGCCTAGCGCGCCATTCCTATAGTGAGTCGTACAAGCATTCCCACGATGTTGTGGTCTAGAGATCTTCTCATTGGAGTTATACAGGGACACAATGCATGTGACATCCATTTGAATCTTAATCTGCTGCTTACAAGCATGTCAAATTATGTATATATGGAGATCTAAGTAGTGCAGCCAGATCCTCAATTGTTCATATCAACAAATCTGCACTCACGAGTCACAACCATGTTAAAGTAACAAGGATTACATGTACAAATGTAATGACATAAGCCAACATGCACAATTTATAAACTGGGTCAACTCTATTCTACTATACCGACTAAAGGAACGCTCTAGCCTCTTCGAAAGGTTTCTCCAAAATAAAAATTATTATCTCTGAAAATTTAAGAGGATGTTTCATTGCGTGCGTGTGCGGGCGTGTGCGAGTGGCCAAACAGAGAGCGCTTCAATGTGAGTGTCGAGTTATTTGACGGGATCACCGGTTTGCGTGGTGCATATATAGCCCTGCCTCGACCTCAATGATGTGGCGTGCCTAGACGTCATCGTCGATTCGAAACTCCAGTGGGAGTTAGCTAGCGATGCGAGCAATATGATAATGAGCTCACGAGCTAAGGATCCGGTGTTCATGTCACCAACAATTACCAGATTCAGTGTTTCCTAGTTCGAGCCGCATCAGTGCAGTAAACATTGATGTCTCCTTCAGCGCTGAAGTGGACAACAACAATGGCGGGTGCGGCCGTGGGCTAGGTTCGCCCCCGACCTCTGTGGGGCTTCTTTTCTGCTTTTATATATCGTTAGTGTTAACGGGCATATGTGACCATGCATCAATGGTAAACATTGTCAGCACTGACGGGCGAAAAAACCCATTACGAGTGACCGCACTTGTCCCCCTCCATGAAATAGGATTTCGCCACGCTATATTAATATAACAACCACACGGTATAACTTTGAGTCCTTTGCTGGGACAAACAACACAATCAATAGAAAAAAAGAGAAAACCATGCTGACACCGATCCTTCGACGAAAATGAAGATGACCCACAACCTCTGCCCTTCGAAGTATTCCCACCACGATCCTAGCGCTCTGATTCGCCGCATACCAAGCAACACCTACAAAAAGGAAATCGACGATGACGACACTGCTGCCTGGACTAGTCCTAAGGTTTTCCCGGTACGCTACGAGGAGTGGGGAAGAGGTACACCCGATGCCTTTCAGGAAAGAATGGCGACACTCGCAAGTGTCAACGCATCGGTGCCAAGATGATATAGATTACTCCCGACCCTAAATAACTAAATCTGCGAAGCACTCCACCAATCTTTCCACCCACCAATATATATATATATATATATATATATATATATATACACGTCAGCACGGTCTTGTAGCCACCACCATCATCTCATCATGGCAAAGGTTATGAGGCCAGCTGGATGGACAAGAAAAGGTCGTAGACAAGGGGCGCCAGTACCACATCCACGCGGGAGGGAACAAAAGTTTTGGATTTTACTGGGCCTGAGCGAAATGGCCGAAATTCGGCCATATCGGTTAATTTCGGCCAAATCTCGGGTGAAATGCAAGAAACAAAATTTAAATGTTGGAATGACATTTGACAGAAATCGGACCAAATTTGGATTTTTGAACAAAATTCGACCAAATATAAAATATTTAAGACCATTCAGCAAAAAATTCCCAAAATTCAGGAAGCTTTGTTCGGCAAATACTTGTACCGGTCCCGGTCAAAATGGCCGAATTTCAGTGAAATTTCAGAAATCTTGGCCGAAATCCAAAATTGTATTCCGCGCATCAAGAATTCTCTATGTCTCGAGGGGATGGAGGATGGCGGCGGCACGGCAGGCCGGCCGCCCCCGTGAGCGCGTGTTGTTTTGGTCGCCCGGACTTGTCCCCCTCAGTTTTTTATAATTTTGTAGGGTTGATGTTGTAATCTGCCTCTCCAATCTTCTATTCCAGTACTGTTTAATTTTGTCTATAGGAGATCACGTGTTTTATTTCTATGTGGAACGATCTCCTAGATTCAAATACCAAGATCTAAGGATCGTGATATGAATGCAAATAGTAGCTAACTATAAATTTGCAGCTAACTATAAATACTAAGAAAATTCTCCGTTGACAGCATATATATTTTGTATATTAAGTTAATGTACAATTATGATGACCTGCCCGCTATATATAATTTGTTTAGATATACTAGTTATAAAGCTCTAACAGTTATGATTGTTTAGATGATGATGATCTAACATGAGTCATAAAAAATCCACAAAAAATAATCATTAGATTTTTATTTTTCGTAAAAATATCTAGCCAAGCAGATAGCACAGACGAATAACATGCATGGCGGGTAGCAACGCAAGCAGAAATAACATCGAACGACAAGGTATAGCACACAGATGAAGAAAATGCATGGTGGGCAGCAACGTTACGATGTACTAGTGGCTAGTTCATAGGAAATAATAACACAAAAATGGGGCAATCCGCCACGACTTAAAGTGAGGGTTTATATCCTAACAAACTTGTAAACTCCAAAGATCAATCAAAGTATCGATCTCATTCTTATTGGATGTCGATGATGATGGATTAAGCATCTGGCACGGATGGATCACCTGCCTTACTTGGCTTGGAAGGGGCTGTCCTGGGCGAAGATGGATTGGCTGCCTCCTCCTGGTTTCCCGCCGCAGACGTCGCTGCATCTTCTATCTTAGGCTCGACATTAGCCTCAGACCCACTTGTGCTACTACTACCTTGAAGCTTCCTCAACTGAAATCTTTGGTAGGCCTCACGGCGACGGATGATGTGTCGCAAGCATGTGGCAAATCCCGGCTCCACGAGTTCGGGGCAGATCCACTCACGACCATTGTTGCGGTTACATCGCCGCACTTCTTCCGTGATCACCACTGCTGAGTAATCGTGCTCCTCAACTTCTTCCTCCTCTAGTCCACCATCATAATCTTCATCACTATCATCATCATCATCATCGTCGTCGTCGCCATCTCCTTTCTGCTCCAGCGTTGCATTTTTTTCTTCCTCGTCGTCTAGCGCTTCATCAGCACTATTATATTAAGCACAAAATGCACAACCGATTTAGAACCCAAAGAAACATTTGTTTTCCAATGCAAAAAAATCACCCGAAAGTATATCCCAAAGAAAATATAAAACACAAATCAAGATATATCTAGACTTCATTATCATGCCAGAACAATATATATAGTTTCAGTTCAAAGTGCAGAAATATACAGCACGCACAAGCACATGTTGTTGCTGTTTTCATGGCAGAAGCGACGATAGCAACAACTACGCACACAAACTATTAACGAGTTTCTGTTACTAGGCAAATCCAGTAATCTATATTTCAAATCGATGATCCTTTTCAGTATAAAATCGATGATCATGTGTGTTGACCGAATCTCCATTTCTAAGGGCCTAAAACGTGTTGCAGCACCACTGTCTGCAACCATCCATGAAATAGCAGTTTGTGAACTATGCATAGAAAAGCATTCACAAAGTTTTCAATCGGAGTAAGAAACCCATGTCTCATAACCGAGATAACTTAATGTAATAAATAAAATTTTGGGTGCAAAAATATAAAAGCCACAAGCCCATACAAGCGCGTGGCAAAACGCCAAGTGTTCACTAGATTACGGGCCAACACCTGAGATGCTTCTGACCATCAACAGAAATACGGGTGCCAAGTACTAAATCTAGCTACTACGTACTAGCATAGTACAAGGGATAGATCAACACTCTATCATCAATCATGCAAGAAATATATCCATGTACTAGAAAGCAATTAGGACGGTCGCCCGATCTATCAACTCCATGCCATCTTTTCTTTTTGTATGTGGTTAGCAGACGTGTACCTGAACTCCTCTACTAGGGTAGAGGTCACCACCAGAGTCTTGTCCAAAGCTTCCTTCTCCGCGTCCATGTTCACCTGGCAACAGTCGAGCGACGCGCATGCAAGTTAAACCCCAATTCGACAGATGGACCAAGAAAACGGATGGATCTGGGGTTTCTTCCTCCACGGGAAAGAAAAGAACAGGGGTGCGTTTGTGTGTGTACCTCGGGTGTAGATTCGTCTGGGACAAGATGGTTTTCCATGTCCTCCTGGAGCGCGGTATTCCCTTCAGGAGCAGCGGCTTCCTTCAGCAGAAGCAGCGACGCCGCCACTTCGTCTTCAGCGGGCTGTGTAGACGAGGGTTTGTCTTGCTTGGTGGCCGGCGGCGTGGCAGGGTAGGGCGGGTCCATTTCCGATGGCTCGTTGCGGTGGTGCGATGAGATGCGAGAGGAGAAAGAACGAGAGGGGAGGGTGGTGAGAATTTAAGGAAGAGAGTTGGCTGCGTACAGGCAGGCGTCCAGCAATTGATCGGTCAGCATGTCATAAATGGGGTGGATTGCCTTGCATTTCTAGCCTAATTCACAACGCAATTCAAACTGCTTGGGGTCACTTTTGAGACGAGTACACACTCAAGGATAAGAAAATTAGTATGGAAATTTCTTGATGCATGCTTATAGAAAGCCGTTCAACAATTTGAATTTCAGTAGTGCCACTACTAGAGTACACTAGGACACTCGAGGAAACCCCACCCCTTTGCCCCCTCCTCTGGCGACACGTGGGGAGCCCTACCCGCCTCCCGTGCCTGCCCACTCCCTCCCTCACCCGCATCGCGGCCACTGGAGGGGCTGCCGGCAAAGCCGGGTGAACACAAGGAAAGTAGCGGCGGGGCACTTTATCCTCTCACGGGGCGCGGGGGCTCTCCAAGAGCTGTCTATGGCGGCGGAGACGAGGGCGGTGAGGGACGGCATGGGCGCGGTGTAGGAGCGAGGGCTGCAGCTAGGCCACGAGGTGATATTTGGAGATAATAACAAATTGTATTGATTTGAACAATAGTACAAAGATTATATAGGAGAGAGAAGGAGGTGGCTAAACCGACTTAGGCTAGAGTCCTAATTCAACTCAAACACAACTCTAATACCCCGCAATGTCAACGTCGGGCGCCACGATGTTGAGACAGGATCTAATATCTGTAAATACTGCAATGGAGAGACCATTAGTAAAGATATCTGCAAATTATGCGCTGGTCAAAACATGAAGAACTCGAACCTCGCCGAGAGCCACCTTCTCTCGAACAAAATGAACATCACTCTCTACATGCTTGGTGCGACGATGCTGAACCGGATTAGAGGCCATGTAGACCGTAGATATATTGTCACAATAGACAATGGTAGCACGCTCAATTGGTCGATGTAGCTCAGCTAGAAGCTGACGTATCCATACTGCTTCGGCCACTACATGAGCAACCGCCCGTTATTCTGCTTCCGTCGAGGACCTGGAAACTGTAACCTGCCTTTTTGAAGACCAAGAAACAAGATTATCACCCAGATAAACACAAAAACCATATGTGGATCGTCGAGTATCTAGACAACCTGCCCAGTCCGCATCAGAATAAACTGTCAAGCTTGTAGGAGAAGAATTATTTAGAAGAAGACCATGGTCGAGAGTGCCTTTGAGATATCGGAGAATTCATTTGACATGAGAAAGGTAGGGAATACGAGGATCATGCATATACAAGCAAGCTTGCTGAACAGAGTAAGAAATATCAGGACGAGTAAGGGTAGCATATTGTAGTGCCCCTGTGAGACTATGATAGAGTGTAGGATCGGGAACAGGATCACCATCCGTCGACAGTTTGGCACCAATATTAGTAGGGGTATGGCTGGGCTGACAGTCAATCATGCCAGCATGAGATAGGAGATCGAGAATATATTGGCGTTGAGAAAGAAAGAGAGTGGATGAATTTCGAAAAGCGGTAAAACCAAGAAAATGATAAAGTGGTCCTAAATCAGTGATAGAAAATTCCTAATCAAAAAGGGTGATAATGTAGCTAAGAAAGGAGTTGGAGGAGGCGGTTAGAACTATATCATCGACATAGAGAAGAAGATAGGCAGTTTGAGTAGAAGAGCGAAAAATAAAGATAGAGAAAACAGATTTAGATGGAATGAAACCAATAGTCTGAATAAAGGTGGCGAAGCATTGAAACCACGCACGTGGTGCTTGTTTGAGACCATAGAGAGACTTTTGGAGATGACACACAAAGTCAGGATGGGAAGAATCTACAAAACCAGAGGGTTGTTGACAATAGACGGTCTCATTGAGAGTGCCATGCAGAAAAGCATTTATAATATCAAGTTGATGAATCGGCTATGAGGAAGATACATCAAGACTGGGAATAATGGGAATAGTGCTTGGTTTGACAACCGGAGAAATGGTTTCATCGAAGTCAATCCCTTGCTATTGAGAAAAACCCCGACATACCCAACGAGCCTTGTACCGTGCGAGAGACCCATCAGAATTATATTTGTGGCAAAAGACACACTTGCCGGAAAGAACGTTGGCGCTGGGAGGTTTTGGAGCTAGAGTCCATGTATTATTTTGCAGAAGAGCATCGAACTCATCATGCATGGCCGAATGCCAAAGAGGATCGAGAAGAGCACGTTTGTAAGATGTGGGAATTGGTGAAATAGTGGGGGTAGCATTGAGGTTAAGAAAATGACGAGGAACATGAAAACCCTTTTTGCCATGAGTACACATGACATGCTCATTAGCCGGAATTGGGACATGCACGGTTTTAGGAGGAAGTTGTGGAGTGGGAGAGGGAGTAGGGGTACTGAGATTGCTGATAGACGACGCATAAGAAGTTTTTACTGTAGAGGAAGAAGTGGCGGTGGTGGGTGAAGACACGGCAGGAGATCCTGTCGTGGCATGGCAGGCTGGCATGGTGGCTCGGCAGGCTGTCGTGGGTGCGCGGCAAAGAGATCGGCTGCCGCGGCAGAAGTGTCGGCAGGCACTTTGGTGGGGATGAGGGGGAGCGGTGTGATCACATGTAGGGAGGGTTGGGAGGTGGTGGATGTGGACGACTATATGGTGGAGTAAGGAAAAGTGTTTTCATCGAACATAACATGACGAGAGATAAGCACACGTCCAGAAGATGGGTCAAAACATCGAGAACCCTTGTGATCGTCGGAGGGTCCGAGATAAATGCATGGTAAGGAGCGAGGGGCTAGTTTGTTGGAGGCGGTGGATGCAGTGTTGGAAAAACATAAGCAACCAAAGACACACAATTCAGAATATTCAGGATGATGAAGAAAGATAGATTGAAAGTGGACAAGTTTTGGTTGGTCGGATGTTGAGAAGATAGGTTGCCGTGCGAAGGGCTTCTGTCCAAAAACGAGGAGGAGAAAGTCTTGGATGAGTAAAGTACGTAGTATGTCATTGATGGATCGTAAAGAACGTTCAGCTTTACCGTTTTGAGGGTAAGTGTATGGACAAGAAAAACATGGAAGAATACCTTGAGAGAGAAAGAAAGATCTATTTTGAATATTGTCAAACTCTTGGCCATTGTCACATTGGATAAATCGTATGGGGAGGCCGAAGTGTGTAAGAACATATCGCCGAAAATTTATAAAAATAGAGTGCACATCGGATTTGGCGCGAATAGGAAAGGTCCATATGTAGTGAGAATAATCGTCAAGAATAACGAGATAATATTTGAAACTAGAAACACTAGGAGTCGGAGATGTCCATAGATCACAATGCAATAATTTAAACGGAAAAGTACTATAGGTAGTTGATGTGCCAAAGGGTAATCTAACATGTTGGCCACATTGACAGGCATTACAAATAGAGGGATCATGAGAAGAACTGGAACTATTGATACATTGCAAATGCATCTATAATTTTTGATGGTCCATGCTTGGTTTTATCCACTTTCTTGTGTTTGTCCACACTTTGGAGTACTTTTCATATGATTTCTTGGACTAACCTATTAACAAGAGCCACAGTGCCAGCTGCCTGTTTTCTGCTGTTTTTGGTTCCAGGAAAGTCAGAAAATGAATATTCTCGGAATAGGACGGGACAAAAGCCAAAGTGCCTATTTTTCCAGAAGACTCACGGAGCCAGAATACGAGACGGAGGAGGGCCAGGGGCTGGCCACACCCCCCTCCCCAGGCGCGGGTTAGGCCTGGCCGCGCCAGGGCCTGGTGTGGTGGCCCTAGACACCCCCTCGGTCTCCCTCTTTGCCTATAAGAAGCCTTCTGACCTAAAAACTTCGGGGGGTTCGACGTTTTTCCACGAAAAGTTCCGCTGCGCCGCCGCCACCGAAGGGGAGATTCGGGGGACAGAAAGTCTCTATTTCGGCACCCTGCCGGGATGGGGAAGTGCCCCCGGAGCCATCTCCATCGATCTGCACCATCATCTCCATCGACCATCCATGTTTCCCCCATCTATGAGTGAGTAATCTCCCGCTGTAGGCTATGGGGATTGTAGGGATTGGATGAGATTGTTCATGTAATGGCATCAGATTGTTAGGGCATAGTGCCTAGTATCTCTTATTAGTGCTTTATGACTTTGTTGCGACTTGTTGTGCTTAATGCTTGTCACTAGGTCCCGAGTGCCATGATTTCAGATCTGAACTTATTATTGATTCATTATGATAGTGTTGTTTCTGGTCTTATCTACAAGTTGTATACACACGTCGTTGTTCGGAACCTATGGCCCCGAAGTGACAGAAATCGGGGTAGCCGGAAGGGAAATGCTTTGATGTGAGGATCACATGTGTTCACGGAGTGTTAATGCTTTTCTCCGGTGCTTTATTAAAAGGAGTACCTTAATTGCCAGTAGTTCCCTAGAGGCCCTACTGCAAACGGGCTGGCAGGACAAAAGATGTTGTGCAAGTTCTCATTGCGAGCACGTATGACTATATATGGAACACATGCCTAGGATTGTCTAGTACTTGGATGCTTTATCTTCTTTATCTGCAATTGCCCTATGTTCTGATTGCTATGTGAACTGTCTTGTCCATGCAACACCCATCCATCCATACCTATGCCTACCGTACTTGAATCCCACTGTTTAGTGCTTTTGTTACTACTGTCTTTGCTTTGCTACTACTGTTACTTTACTATTCCTACTACAAAACTGTTGCTACTGATAAACTGCTGTGAGCAAGATTGTTTCCACGTGCAGCTGAATTGACAACTCAGTAGTTAAGGCTGATAAGTATTCTTTGGCTCCCCTTGTGTCGAATCAATAAACTGGGTTTCACTTCCCTCGAAAATACTGCGATACACCCCCTATACTTGTGGGTCATCAAGACTATTTTCTGGCACCGTTGCCGGGGAGCATAGCTTTATTTATCAAGTCCACTTAGATTCACTATTGTTAAAGATAAGTTTATTTTCTCCTTGTTTACTTGTTTCTTTATCAAAAATACAAAAAATTTAGTTCCTACTCTAGTTGTTGTTTTCGTTGGTCTGTTATTGCCTTGCTTTATCATGCTTGATGTCAATGGTTGGTTTCTTTGAAACTGAATCTTATTGGCAAGGTGGGTTCACGGAAGATCAAAAAGATTATTATAAGGAACACCGCTTGTCACAAAAAGGGAAACACTTATGGGAACAAATTGATAGATTGTATACCATTGCTAGAAACGTGTGCTCTACTTATAATGTTACTTATTGTTGTGATGTGTCTTGTTGCAGAAAGAGGTATAAACACCTCCCTTTTCAATGTGAGTATATTGATAATGATACCATATCTTCCTATGCTAAAGGAATTTATGACTTTTATGATGCGGAACAAATTGAAGAATTTATTGCTTGGAAGGGTGCTTTTGAACTTGCTAGTTTGCTTGAAAATATTGATGATTCACCTTACAAATATGAGGTGTATGGTATGCTTAAATTTTTCTTTGATAATTACAAGGATGAAAATGACTATATTCTTTAATATTTTAATAGATGCTTTCCACAAATGGAAGAGACTAATGCCTTGCAGGATCGTATGGAAGAAGAAATTGATGAACCTGAAATCTCATTAGATGAAAAAGAGGATGAGAGTGATGAACAAAAGGAGGAAGAATGGATTAGCTACCCATACCTACCTTCTAATGAGAGCAACTCTTTATCCCTTACATTATTTGATTGTCCTCCATGCTTACTAAAGGAGAATAAATGTTATGTTCCTGAGGTTTCTCTTGAAAATGTTTATAATAAAGCCCTAGTGCATGTAGATCATGAAGAGCATGTTTTAAGTGATAGTTATATTGTTGAGTTTCTTCATGAGGCTACTGAAAATTATTATGAGAGAGGAAAATATGGTGGTAGAAGTTTTCGTGGTATTGAAACACCTCTCTATGTGCTGAAAGTATTGAAGTTACTTTTTTTATCTTACTATGCCTGTCACTTTGTTCTTTGCAAATTTATTTGCATACACGATTCCTATGCATAGGAAGTGGGTTAGACTTAAATGTGTTTTGAATTTGCTTCTTGATGCTCTCTTTTACTTCAACTCATATTTCATATGAGAGCATCCTCTCAAACTTTTATGCCTGAAGATGATAATATGTCTATTATTCTTGGGAGACCTTTTCTTAAATACTGCAGGAACTGTTATTAATTGTAATCAAGGGAAGGTGACCTTCAATGAACACATTGTCTATTTCCTCAAGAAGATTGAAAGGACTTATGTTTTGAATTCAATTGAACATGTTGAGGGCATTCAAGTTGGAGAAATATATTGTCCCATACCAAGAGAAATATTTGAAACTATTATGATTGTGACCATTGCTATCAAGGTTGAGGTAACATAATCATTAGTGGAATACAAAGTTTTGTATCATATGAAATTGTTTTGGTAGCAAGACCTGATCAACCTTTTTAACAAAAGGATTTCATTGAACAAAACAATGTTTTCACCATGATTATTTCTGTTTACTTCTATTCTATCCATTCTAGTTTTTGCTTAAGCCTAACTTAAAGGCGTTAAAGAAAAGTACTTATTGGGAGATAACCCAAGAGTTTTAGATGAGTCTTGGAAGTTATTACCTTTGTAATAACCGCTCCTTATCCTTTTTATTTGCTTTTCGTGCCAAGAGTAACCTCTAACGAGAGTGAAGTGATGATTGGGAAAGTTGCTGTCCCGAAACAGATTTCTGTGCTTCACCGTAAAAATTCGTGAGAGATCTCTGTATATCGGATTGAGCTGTAATTGTTTGTGCTTCTGCCCCAGGTTGTTATCTAACTTTCGTTAGTTCAACACATTTTGATTTGAGCAACAGAAGGTTTTCTAAAAAATTCGTCTTTACCTGCTGGTCTGTTTTGACAGATTTCTGCCATTTTCTGTATTTGCTTCGTGTTGGTTCCTTTTTGAGTTCTTTTGGGGAATTGAGCTTTTTGAGGGAAGTGTAACAGTATCTAGTGTTCTAATGGAAGTTTATTGGTGTTATAACTGAACCTTAAGACTTATTTATCTTAAGTGTACTAATGTTGCTAATAAAGATTGTGTGAAGTTTTGTATGAGGGAAAAATTTCAGGTGTATGGAAGGAATGAGTAATGAGATGAAGGATGGACTAAAGCTCAAGCTTGAGGATGCCACACGTGTCACCCCAAGAAATATCCAAGAAGTACAAGCGTCAAAGCTTGGGGATGCCCAAGGCATCCCCTTCTTCATCAATAAAAATTCCAGGTTTCTTTCAAACACTTTATTTTTATTGTTTCATGCACAGTTGTGTTGTTCTTGGAGCGTCTTCTTTTTCGTTTTTGTTTTGGTTTTTATTTTGCGTGGTTTGCTTAGTTTTCTGAATAAATTGGTTGGACCCCCCCTCTTTCATACATTGGTGTTCAAATGGTTTGGTTTGGTTTGGAAAAGAGTAGAAAAGCTCATGCTTAAGTGGTAAATAGAGCTTGTTTTTGACTGTGGCCTATGCTTTGTCATGCCATGCTTGATATTGTTTTGGCTTTATGCTTAGTATTCTTTGCTGTAGCATGACTTGTTATAAACAATTGAGATTGCTTAATGTGCCTTGGATGAATCATGCTTGTTTTAGCATATTAAAGCATAGTATAGTGGTATTCTCCTTTGATGCTTTATTTGGGTTGACTTGGCACATGCTCACACCATGTTATGACTATCCCAAGTCGCCATAAGCCTTTATGATCCTTTAGTTTTCAACTTGTAGTATCACTTTATGCTTTGATCAATGATGTTTTGTCGCTCTGCATGATTATGGCCATTATTGCTCTCTCGTTTGTCTCCCTTACTATTGCTAGCCTTCATTTCCATTGGGTGTTTTACTCACGTTTCCAACTCCCTAAACCAAATATTTCCAAAGCGTCCACCATACGTACCCATTAGCATCATTTTCTACACTCGTGCATATTCAATATGCCTTGTTTTCTTCCGAATAAAATGTTTGCTTGTTATGAGAAAGTTAGTTAGTAAAGCTCTCATGAAATTGATGGCACACTTTATTTTCTTGCACTTAATAAACCTGAACCATTGCGTCCTTCTTTGTTGCGCATATGCTTGTGCTTTATGAGTTGAAGTTAGCAGAACCATGTATCATGGGGACCGCTTTTAGCGCTTCATAGGTACTTTGTACTTAGTTGATATCATGTTCTTTTGCTTATGGATCCCGGCGGTGTGAAATAAAAGTGGAACTTGTAGGATCATGGAGTTTGTATGTATGTTAGAGAAACGCCTAGGCCGCTAGCCTAAGCCATGCCTAATCATGGTGGAAACTTGCAGCATAACCATAATGAGCATTCTATGAAGCATCCTCAATAAAAATCTATGCACATAGTAAATAAAAAGATCGCTGAGATGCTCATTGTCTTCTTGCCTTGTCATTTTGATCATGGGATAGCTCCCATGTCATATGCAAGGGGTACCCCGTTGGCGGTTCTCGATGATACGTACATATTTACAATGACAAGAGCTTATTTGTGACTGAAGTTGAGTAGCATGAGGATCGGTCTTCGTAACTAAGGGGCATGAGACTTCAATTTATAACTTGTCAAGCATATCCTCTTAGTTGTGTCACTTTCACCTTAACCACATTAAAGATGCTTATGATAGGGGCAATGAGAGCTCAAAGCTAACGAGTACCATACTTTCAGCATTTGGAAGCCTTTCAAAATTATTCAAAACCTTTTTCTTCCACTTGTTGAGTCTCCACTTATTCTATGAGCACTTTCTTGATAGCATAGTAGCCATTCTTAGTTCTATGTGCATTGTCCCAAGACTTGTTGATTGATGCATACCTTGATATTGCTTGTTTTAAACTATTTGTATCTAGTCACTCTTGTAAACTTTGAAGGTATCCTATGCATTTATGTTTGCTACTCTATGAGGGACAAGCTGAATGCCACTATGCTATGTTTTCTTTATGTGAAACAAACAAACGTCTTGCAAAGCATTCTTATTCATGAATCTTTTGTTTGTGCCTTTTCATGTTGCATCATAGTTTCTTTGTCTTATTGCTGGAACTTTGTCTTTCATGTTATGATTGAAGTACTATGATCCCAGCTTTAAATGTTTTGCAAATACTTTCATCAAGTCTTTGATGGTGCATGTCACCTCAAAAATTATTTCTTTTTATCACTTACCTACTCGAGGACGAGCAGGAGTTAAGCTTGGGGATGTTGATACATTGCAAATGTATCTATAATTTTTGATGCTCCATGCTTGGTTTTATCCACTTTGTTGTGTTTTGTCCAGACTTTGGAGTAGTTTTCATATGATTTCTTGGACTAACCTATTAACAAGAGCCACAGTGCCAGCTGCCTGTTTTCTGCTGTTTTTGGTTCCAGGAAAGTCAGAAAATGAATGTTCTCGGAACTGGACGGGACAAAAACCAAAGTGCCTATTTTTCCAGAAGACTCACAGAGCCAGAATACGAGACGGAGGAGGGCCAGGGGCTGGCCACACCCCCCCAGGCGCGGGCTAGGCCTGGCCGCGCCAGGGCCTGGTGTGGTGGCCTCAGGCACCCCCTCGGTCTCCCTCTTCACCTATAAGAAGCCTTCTGACCTTAAAACTTTGGGGGGTTCGACGTTTTTCCACAAAAAGTTCCGCTGCGCTGCCGCCACCGAAGGGGAGATTCGGGGGAGAGAAAGTCTCTATTCTGGCACCCTGCCGGGACGGGGAAGTGCCCCCGGAGCCATCTCCATCGATCTCCACCATCATCTCCATTGACCATCCATGTTTCCCCCATCTATGAGTGAGTAATCCCCCGCTGTAGGCTATGTGGATGGTAGGGATTGGATGAGATCGTTCATGTAATGGCATCAGATTGTTAGGGAATAGTGCCTAGTATCTCTTATTAGTGCTTTATGACTTTGTTGCGACTTGTTGTGCTTAATGCTTGTCACTAGGCCCCGAGTGCCATGATTTCAGATCTGAACTTATTATTGATTCATTATGATAGTATTGTTTCTGGTCTTATCTACAAGTTGTATACACACGTCGTTGTCCGGAACCTATGGTCCCGAAGTGACAGAAATCGGGGTAGCCGGAAGGGAAATGCTTTGATGTGAGGATCACATGTGTTCACGGAGTGTTAATGCTTTGCTCCGGTGCTTTATTAAAAGGAGTACCTTAATTGCCAGTAGTTCCCTAGAGGCCCCGCTGCAAACGGGCTGGCAGGACAAAAGATGTTGTTGAAGTTCTCATTGCGAGCACGTATGACTATATATGGAACACATGCCTAGGATTGTCTTGTACTTGGATGCTTTATCTTCTTTATCTGCAATTGCCCTATGTTCTGATTGCTATGTCAATTGTCTTGTCCATGCAACGCCCGTCCATCCATCCCTATGCCTACCGCACTCGAATCCCACTGTTTACTGCTTTTGTTACTATTGTCTTTGCTTTGCTACTATTGTTACTTTACTATTCCTACTACAATACTATTGCTACTGATAAACTGCTGTGAGCAAGATTGTTTCCAGGTGCAGCTGAATTGACAACTCACTTGTTAAGGCTGATAAGTATTCTTTGGCTCCCCTTGTGTCGAATCAATAAATTGGGTTTCACTTTCCTCGAAAATACTGCGATACACCCCCTATACTTGTGGGTCATCAACTATCTATAGGGAGACTAAATTCTTGAAGCAATGACTAGGATGGCCTAGCCGACGGTGCCAAAGGTCGACGGAGGTGTGTATGGCTTGAGGTGTGGAAGTTGGCGCTCCATGGAGGGGATAAAGATCGCCCAAGCTATTGTAGCGAGCGAGGACCTCCGCCGTTTTCAGATCCTTCACAGATAAACCAAATGGGTCAAATTCTAAAGAAACATTGTTGTCGATAGTAAAGCGACGAACAAATATATGTTTTTTGATTAAAGATGGAGCAACAAGAATACTGCGGAGAAGAAAATTTGTGTGGGGATTATTGGTGTAGGATTGATCGGCACAAGATATCGGGATTGAAGAACCATCACCAATAGTTATAGAAGAAAAGGGGGAAGGAGAACAAGCTGACAGAAAATCCATATTTGAAGACATGTGCGAACATGAACCAGAATCGAAAATCCAATATGTACCTTCATGATTTCTGAGCGTGAAATTGTTCATGGCAGCGATGAAGGCGGCTTGATTCGAGCTTGGTGGAGCGGTTGATGAAGCGGTTGATGGCGATGGCGTAGGCATGTACGGTAGAGCCGGAGGAGCCCTGTACATGTAGGGCATTGGCGTCGAGGAGGTCATGTAGTATTGAGGTAAGTGAGGTGCCATGTAAGCCGTCGGTGCAGCTTGAGCGGTGTAGACCTGTTGCGGAGGTCGAGGTCCAAGAGGCCCGGGCGAGCCAATTGATGGACGAAGACCGGGACTCCATGTCTCGGTGTAGGCCGGTGGGGCGCTGTAGGGAGAGGGGGCCGACCAGGGCATGGGCGATGCCTGAACGAGACCCGTCCATGGATCGTGTTGCGGCTGCCAGGAGGCCACGACAGAGGGAGGTGTCGGTGCTAGTGGAGTAGGCGCTGATACGTCCAAAACGTATCTACTTTCCCGAACACTTTTGCTATTGTTTCTCCTCTAAACTTGTGTGATTTGGATGCAACTAACACGGACTAGCGCTGTTTTCAGCAGAATTGCCTTGGTGTCTAGGTTTTGTGCAGAAAATCAACTATCAGGAAAAATCCCGGAAAATATGCCAAAAATCATATTTCACTAGAAGACTCCCGGAGCCAGAATACGAGACGGAGGAGGGCTGGGCCTAGGCCACACCACCTGGCCGCGCGGGCTAGCCCAGGCCGCGCCAGGGGGTCGTCTGGCCACCCCAGACACCCCCTCGTTCTCCCTCTTCGCCTATAAGATGCCTTCTGACCTAAAATCTCAGGGGGGGGGGGGTTCAACGTTTTTCCAGAAGGAGTTCCGCTCCACTGCCACCACCAGATTCCACAAAACAGCACTAGAAACTCCGTTCTGGCACCCTGCTGGGACGGGGAATTGGAGGAGATCATCGCCATCATTATCCCCATCGCTTCTCCATCGACCATCCATGTTTCCCCGATCTATGAGGGAGTAATCCCCAGCTGTAGGCTATGTGGACGGTAGGGATTGGATGAGATCATTCATGTAATGGCATCAGATTGTTAGGGCATGGTGCCTAGTATCTTCTATTAGTGCTTTTTGACTTTGTTGCAACTTGTTATGCTTAATGCTTGTCACTAGGGCCTGAGTGCCATGATTTCAGATCTGAACATGTTATTGATTCATTATGATAGTATTGTTTTTAGTCTTACCTGCAAGTTGTATACACACATTGTTGTCTGGAACCAATGGCCCCGAAGTGACAGAAATCGGGATAACTGGAGGGAATGGCTTTGATGTGAGGATCACATGTGTTCATGGAGTGTTAATGCTTTGCTCCGGTGCTCTATTAAAAGGAGCACCTTAATTGCCAGTAGTTACCTTGAGGCCCCGCTGCAAACGGGCTGGCAGGACAATGTTGTGCAAGTTCTCATTGCAAGCACGTATGACTATATATGGAACACATGCCTATGATTATGTAGTACTTGGATGCTTTATCTTATTTATCTGCAATTGCCCTATGTTCTGATTGCTATGTGAATTGTCTTGTCCATGCAACGTCCGTCCATCCATCCCTATGCCTACCGCACTGGAATCCTACTGTTTATTGCTATTGTTACTGCTGTCTTTACTTTACTACTGCTGTTACTTTGATATTCCTACTACAAAACTTTTGCTACTGTGAGCAAGATTATTTCCAGGTGCAGCTGAATTGACAACTCAGTTGTTAAGGCTTATAAATATTCTTTGGCTCCCCTTGTGTCGAATCAATAAATTGGGTTTCACTTCCCTCGAAAATACTGCGATACATCCCCTATACTTGTGGGTCATCAAGACTATTTTCTGGCGCCGTTGTCGGGGAGCATAGCTTTATTTATTGAGTTCACTTGGATTCTCTATTGTTCGCTGCTGTCCATCCATCATGGGTAAGTCTCGTGATGGCAAGGTTCCTATTTTACCATCCACTACAAGAAGAGGTACGGTTCTGAACACCTCTGTTGCTCTTGATTCACCATCTGTTATGACTAAGCTCGTTACACCACCGCATACACATGCTACACACTGCTAGTACTGCTGAATGTGAAACTTCTGATACTTATGATGCTGCTTCTACCGTGCTTGATAAGAGTGGTTCATTAGGTCCTTTCCTAGATGCTATGATTGCTAGAACTATAGCTGTAAATACTGAAATTCTTAATGAAGACACTACTACCCCTGTTAGTTTATCTGAGCCTAGTGAGAGTTATGATATTGAAGATGGTTATGTTGAGATGACCGATGAATTTATTAAAGAATGTAAAAACACCCGTGATAGGAGTGCTGCTAAGAGTCTCCTTGAGAGGCGTACTATTAGACCCAAATTGTCTCCTATTGCTAAAGTTGCTGCTTCTCCCATAAACATTAAAGATAAAGATTATGATTTCTCTCTCGATCTATTTTACATAGCTATTGTTGAGAAAGAACCTTTTTGTGGGACTAAGAATGAAAGTGTGGTAGCACATATGAATCAGCTTTCTACCATGAGTGGCTTGTTTTCTAATGATATTAAGATGCGTACTTACTTTGTTGCTAAGATTTTCCCCTTTTCACTGAAAGGAGAAGCTAAAACTTGGTTTAGTAATTTACCTCCTGGATCTATTGATAGCCCTGATTGCTTGATTAGTACTTTCCTGCAAAAATATTTTCCTCCTAGTGCTAGACATGCTATTTTGCAGGAACTTTTTGATTTTAAACAGGGAGAAAAAGAGATATTGCCTGAATCATGGGCAAGGTTGTGCTTTGATTCATGCACAGGCTGGAAGTCCATTACCTAAGAATGAGTTTCTTGATATATTTTATAATAGACTAAATGAAGAATCTAGGACATACCTAGATAGTTGTGCTGATTGTGTTTTCAGGAATAGGACTCCCAAGGAAACTGAGGAATTAATGGCTAAAATAAGCAAGAATTATGAAGACTGGACTCCTCTTGAACTAGCTATACCTGAAATAATTATACCTAAACCATCTATTTCTGTGCCTATTCCAACATCAAAGAAGAGGGGAGTTATTGAATTAAATGATGAAGCGATGAGGGAAGCTAAGAAATGTCTTAAGGAGAAGGGAATTAAAGCTGCAGATGTCAAGAATTTACCTCCTATAGAAGAATTATGTAAGCCTATCCCCTACTCATCATTGAGGTACACTCTCTCCAACACTTTGATGAAGGTGATATCCCTTACTTTAAACCTCCTGATCAATTCTTAGAAGAATTCGATATCTTTATTGTTAAGTAGGATAATTTTAATAAAAGGGTGCAAAATCATCTAATGGAAAACACTAGAGCTATTGTTGAGTTAAAAGATATTGTGGAACTGATGTTAAAATGATTGTTAAACACTTTCAAATGGTTCAAACTCAAATAGAACAACTCATTAAAGTGCAAAAAGACTTGCTAGTTAACGCTGCTAAAGAAAAACATGCTTATGAAATTAGAATTAGAAGTGGTGCTGCTACCCAGGATCCTCTATATCTTGAGGGGCATCCCAAAAGAATTGAGCAAGATTCTCAACAAGCTGAAAATAGTGGTACTACTTGTAACAAATGAAAAAAGAAACATAAAACTATTGTAGAACCCTCTGAACCTGCTAAAGATCCTAATAGTATATCTGTCTCTGATGCTGAAATTGAAAGTGGTAATGAAGAAAATGATGTTCCTAATGAAGAAAAAGCTGAAGAAGAACCTGAAAAGCACACTAAGAATACTAAATACATTGAAGAAGATTTTGTTGCTAAGAAACATGGTAGTGAAAGAGAGCCTTGGGTCCAAAAACCTATGCCTTGACCTGATAAGAAACACAAGTCAAAGGAAGATGAACACTATAATAAGTTTTGTGAGTGGATGAAACCTTTATTCCTGCAAATTCCTTTGACTGATGCTATTAAATTGCCTCCTTACTCAAAGTATATGAAGGATATTGTCTCGAATAAAAGGAAGATCCCTAATGAAGAAATTTCTACTTTGCTTGCTAATTATTCCTTTAATGGTAAGGTTCCTAAGAAACTTGGACACCCAGGGATTCCAACTATCCCTTGCTCTATTAAGAATAGTTATGTTAGAACTGCTTTATGTGATTTGGGAGCTGGAGTTAGTGTTATGCCTTTCTCTCTCTATAAGAGACTTCAACTTAAAAACTAATACCAACTGATGTATCTTTGCAAATGGCTAATAAATCTACCACTATTCATGTTGGTATATGTGAAGATGTACCTGTTCAAGTGGCTCATAATTGCTTGATATTAACTGATTTTGTTGTGCTTGAAATTCCTGAAGATGATAATATGTCTATTATTCTTGGGAGACCTTTTCTTAATACTGCAGGAGCTATTATTAATTGTAATCAAGAGAAGGTGACCTTCAATGTTAATGACAAGGAACATACTGTCTATTTCCCCAAGAAGATTGATCGGACTTATGGATTGAATTCAATTGAACATGTTGAGGGCATTCAAGTTGGAGAAATATATTGTCCCATACCAAGAGAAAAATTTGAAACTATTATGATTGGGACCATTGCTATCAAAGTTGAGGTAACATAATCATTAGTGGAATACAAAGTTTTGTCTCATATGAAATTGTTTTGGTAACAAGACCTGATCAATCTTGTTAACAAAAGGATTTCATTGAACAAAACAATTTTTTCACAGTGATTATCTCCGTTTACTTTTATTCTATCCATTTTAGTTTTTTATTTTTGTTTAGTTTTCTTTTCTGTTGTTAGTTGCTTGCATGTTAGAGTGTCTTAGAACTTCTGTAGTTCTAGCCTTGTTTTGTCATTGCATCATTCTAGAAAATCTTTTTCTGTCAGAAAAATCATTCATCTATACCTGCCCAAAAATAAAGTGTCTCGAAAAATTCTAGAAAATTCATATTATATTTTTACGTGAAAAAAGGGGCAGAGGAGTGCCTGGAAGGTACCAGGGGGGCCCACCAGGCAGGCACACCACCTAGTGGCGCAGCCAGCCCTGGGGCGCGCCTGCCTATGGTGTGGGCCACCCCTAGCCCTCCACTCACTCTCTCACTTGCCACTTTGTTCTCTCTCCCGAGTAAACTCCAGTTCATTGCTCAAAATCGCGTTCTTGCTGTGCTTGTCCTAGATTTTTCGATCTCCTTGCTCAGCCCATCTTTGCTGCTGAAATTTGGAGCATTTGTTCTCCGGTATGTGACTCCTCCGCTTGTCCAAGTAGATTTGTGTTTAGTGGTTTATATCTTGAGTATTTTGCTACTGTAGGTGACAGGTTATGAGAGCTTGTAATCTTGTTTCATGCTTAGAGATATAGTTTTGATGCATGTTTAGGCCTCTTACAAATCCCTATGAGTAGTGCCCTTCATTATATATTCACTTTGCAATCACTTGTTTAATAGATGTTTAAATTTCAGAATATCAAGCATGGACAACCATACCTTTGGAGAGATATTTGAGAGGGAGATCCCTTTGCCGCAGTCTACTTTGTTTAGTGTTCACAGGATACCGTGGTCGCGCTCTAAGGAGGAGGTGGACGAGCAGCTCCGCTTGCTGGGTTTCCGCGGGCAACACTAGGAGGATGTGCCCTCCTACGATTACTCTGCGCACTACGGAGGGACGTACTCGAGCTCGCACCAGGACGAGGGTACCTCCTCCTCGTACCACGGTGACACTTCATCCTGGCTAGCTTGGATTGACACCCACTTAGGCCTAAAGCCTAAGCTTGGGGGGAGGTACGCCGACATCGCACTCATCTCCATATCATTTTGCATCGGTACTTTGTATATTCATGTTTCGTTCTCTTTTTAGTTTTCGTTCTTTCTTTGCTTTTGCTTTCTAAAACACAAAAAGACCAAAAATATTTCTGTTGTTTCTCTTTGGTTTGCTTCTCTTTCTTTTTGCCTTGGTTTGTTTTTTCCTTTTTGCTTTGTTTGAACTATTCGAAAAACCCAAAAAGATTTTGCTTTGCTTGTTCTTCCTTTTTGGTTCTTGCTTTAAAAAATTGAAAACACAAAAAATATTTGTTCTTCTTCTTTGGTTTTGCGAGTTTTGATGCAGGGTTCAAAAGTCCTCAGTGGGATTTGGTTTCATATTATTATTCAAGCCACACAAGTGAAGGGCAATAATGAGGATTAATGACAACTTGAGGAGTGGTAAGAGGCTGGTAACGAACTCTATTTGTTTTCATTTTTGTACATATACTCATCATTGTGGGCATGCTTAGCCTGTTCGAGTGGGGTGTATGTTATTTATGGATGCTTAGTAGTTCTTGCTTTCATATGATTAGTTCCAGCTTGCTAATAGTTTGTAGCATGTCATATGAATGTTTGCTTGCATTATTCTATTCATAACTTGGTATGACACCGTGGTATCCTCCTATGAATGTTTCGTTTGAATTGACTTGGCACATGCTCACGCATGCATATGACTGAAATAATCAGTTAAGCCTCGATGAATTATTTTGCCTTGAGGGTCTTGAATCACTTTCATGCCATGATTAGTCCTGTTTTGTTGCAAGCATGATTATGATAGCTATTGCTCTCTCGTTTGTCGTTCCTTTACTATTGCTAGCCTTCACTTTCACTGAGTATGTTTTACTCATGTTTCCAACTCCCTAAAACCAAATATTGCCAAAGTGTCCACCATACCTACCTATTAGAATCATTTGCTATTTCCATGCATATTCGATATGCCTTATTTTCTTCTGAATAAAATTTTTGCTTGTTATGAGAAAGTTAGTTAGTTAAGCTCTCACGAACTTGATGGCACACTTTATTTCATGCACTTAATAAACTTGAACCATTGTGACTGTCCATGAAAGTTATATGCTTGCAAATTATAGGCTAGGGATTAGCAGAACCGTGCTATCACGGGGAACGCTTTCAACACTTGTAAATATATACCCAGTTGATACCATGCTCTTTTGTTTGCGGATGTCGTCGGTGCGAAATAAAAGGGGAGCTTGTAAGTCCATGGAGTTATGTATGTGTGTAAGAGAAACGCCTAGGCCGCCGGTCTAATCCATGTCGTCATGGTGGAAACCTGCAGCGTAACCATAATGATATCTATGAAGCATTCTTCTTATAAAAAAGAGAGATATAGCTATTGAGAAAAAAAAGAGATTTGAGAAAAGAGGAAAGAGAGAAAAAAGCATCATTTTCCCATGGTAAATAAGAAGATTGCTAAGATACTCATTGTCTGCTTGCCTTGTCATTTTGATATGGGGATTCTTCCGTATCATCGGCCAAGGGGTACCCCGTTGGCGTTTCTCTATGATACGCACGTATTTACGATGACAAGAACTTACCGGTAACTAATGTTGAGTAGCATGAGGAGCGGCCCTTGTACTCAAGGGACATGGGATTTACAGTGTATAGTCTGTCAAGCATATAACTCAGATTGGACCTCACTTTCACCTTAACCATATTAAAGATGCTTATGATAGGGGCAATGAGAGCTCAAAGCTAATGAGTACATACTTTCAACATTTGGAAGCCTTTCAAACTATTCAAAACCTTTTCATTTCTTTGTTGAGTCTCCACCTATTCTATGAGCACTTTCTTGAGAGAATAGTTGTCATTCTTAGTGTAATGTGCTTGTCTCAAAACTTGATCATTTGTGTTATGACTTTGATGCGTGTATCTTTGATATCTTTACTTCTAGTCTTCACCTGAACTTCAGAGGTGCCTTGGCATTCATAGTCAAAGGCAAGCGAGATACCACTCTATCATACCTTGTTATGAGCATTGTAATGTTGCTTATGTTTATGTTTCATGCTACTTATTATTTTTGAGTTGGAATATCTTCATAACTTGCATGGCCTATTAAGTAAACTTAGCTGCATACTCCTTATTATGAATTGTCTAAGTAGTTGATCACATGCTAAGAATATATACATCATATGAAGCAAATGTGTTCGTGAAAGTTTCTTTTATCGCACTTAGTTTTCAACTGAATTGCTTGAGGACAAGCAATAAGCTAAGCTTGGGGGGAGTTGATACGTCAAAAATGTATCTACTTTCCTGAACACTTTTGCTATTGTTTCTCCTCTAAACTTGTGTGATTTGGATGCAACTAACACGGACTGACACTGTTTTCAGCAGAATTGCCTTGGTGTCTAGTTTTTTGTGCAGAAAATCAATTATCAAGAAAAATCCCAGAAAATTTGCCAAAAATCCTATTTCACCAGAAGACTCCCAGAGCCAGAATACGAGACGGAGGAGGGCTTGGGCCCAGGCCACACCACCTAGCCGCGCGGCTAGCCCAGGCCGCGCCAGGGGGTGGTCTGGCCACCCCAGACACCCCCTCGGTCTCCCTCTTCGCCTGTAAGATGCATTCTGACCTAAAAACTCAGGGGGGGGGGGTTCGACGTTTTTCCAGAAGGTGTTCCGCTCCGCCGCCACCACCAGATTCCACGAAACAGCACAAGAAACTCCATTTTGGCACCCTACCGGGACGTGGAATTGGAGGAGATCGTCGCCATCATCATCACCATCACTTCTACAACGACCATCCATGTTTCCCCCATCTATGAGTGAGTAATCCCCCAATGTAGGCTATGGGGATGGTAGGGATTGGATGAGATCGTTCATGTAATGGCATCAGATTGTTAGGGCATGGTGCCTAGTATCTTCTATTAGTGCTTTTTGACATTGTGGCAACTTATTATGCTTAATGCTTGTCACTAGGGCCCGAGTGCCATGATTTCAGATCTGAACATGTTATTGATTCATCATGATAGTATTGTTTTTGGTCTTACCTGCAAGTTGTATACACACGTTGTTGTCCGGAACCAATGGCCCCGAAGTGACAAAAATCAGGATAACCGGTGGGAATGGCTTTGATGTGAGGATCACATGTGTTCATGGAGTGTTAATGCTTTGCTCCGGTGCTCTATTAAAATGAGCACCTTAATTTCCAGTAGTTCCCTTGAGACCCCGCTGCAAACGGGCTGGCAGGACAAAAGATGTTGTGCAAGTTCTCATTGCGAGCACATATGACTATATATGGAACACATGCCTATGATTATCTAGTACTTGGATGCTTTATCTTATTTATCTGCAATTGCGCTATGTTCTGATTGCTATGTGAATTGTCTTGTCCGTGCAACGCCCGTCCATCCATCCCTATGCCTACCGCACTCGAATCCTACTATTTACTGCTATTGTTACTTCTGTCTTTACTTTACTACTACTGTTACTTTGATATTCCTACTACAAAACTGTTGCTACTGATAAACTCCTGTGAGCAAGATTGTTTCCAGGTGCAGCTGAATTGACAACTCAGTTGATAAGGCTTATAAATATTCTTTGGCTCCCCTTGTGTCGAATCAATAAATTGGGTTTCACTTCCCTCGAAAATACTGCGATACACCCCCTATACTTGTGGGTCATCAGGTGCTGGTGGGGTCGGCGCTGGAGCAGGTGGCCGAGGCCGAGGAGGCAGCGCTGGAGCAGGAGGTCGATACAATGGGTACTTGCCGTGGTAGTTCGGGCTTGGCCGCCATCCAGCAGGGGCCATTGGTGGTGCAGCAGGAGTCGGTAGGAGTGGGGGACGAGCCGCGGTGTGAAACACCTAAGGAGGACGAGCAGACTTGCGTGCTTGATTTTGAGCCTCGAGTTGCAAAATAGATCGCACTTTGGCGAAGGTTGGATAGGGTTTCAGCAACGAGATAAAGGCAACTTGCTTCTCAAATTGTTCGCCTAGACCGATGAGCAGGGCGTTGATGAGGGCACGGTCGTCAACAGGAACACCAAGCTCCCAAAGTTCCTCGCCGATGGCCTTGATGCATTGGTAGAAGACGGTGATGGGGGAATCTCCTTGAGTGCTGGTGCGGAGATCGATGTGGAGAGCGTTGACGCACGAGTCGGAGTTGTCCTAGAAAAGCTGTTGTAGGGTAGCCCATAGTTGTGCTGCCGTGGCGTCACCGATGGAGACCAGGTTGAAGAGCTCGGTGGAGATCCTGGTGTAGATCCATTGGATGACGGTGAGGTCATCCTTGACCCAGTGTGGATAGGCAGACCGCAAAATCGAGGCGAGGTTGATGTGATCACGGAGGCCGCAGCGACCGAAATGAACATGGAAGAGGTGGCGCCAATGATAAAAAATTATGCTTGGAGAGATCGAGGATGATCGGGACGAAGGGGGAGACGTCGGCGATCGTGTCAGCTAGGGTAAGTTGTAGGGGCTGTGGATTTTGTTGGGGAATTTCATGGAGAGTAGAGGTGGTGGAAGAAGAGAGAGATGCGCTAGCGGCGTGAGCTTTGGCCGGCGTCCAGAGTGGATGCGACGGCAGCGGCGGCAGAGTTGGCGGAGCCATCTAGGTGCGAAAAACCTAGGCGTCTGATACCATGATATTTTGGGATAATAATAACTTGTATTGATTTGAACAATAGTAGAAAGATTATATAGGAGAGAGGAGGAGCCGACTAAACCGACTTGGGCTAGAGTCCTAATTTAACTCAAACACAACTATAATATGAGGGTCGGCCATGGGCATGGACGCGCCAGCGCGGAGTTGGAAAGAGGACAGTTATCGTGTCATAGGGCACATATGACGGCTTAGGCTAGGGCTGTTCGCGGTGATCTGCCGCACGCATGCTGGTGCTATAGGATGCGTGGTCGTGAGGGGTGCCCGGCTGAAGTGCCTGCTAGATGTTGCGATCCTAGAGGAGAGGCGGGCCAACCATAACTGAGGATGCTGAGGCGATGCCCCAGGGATGCCTAATAGGTGAGGCAGTCAAGGTGGTCGTGGTCGGTGGATTTGATGCTCGCAGATTTGCCGGCTGGGTTTCATGGCGTTGGGCGTTGGAGCAAGAGGTGTTGCGCGGGTGCATCTCAATGTCATGATTGGTGGAGGTCGATGATGAGAATCCATGCCTTCACCGTCCTCGGGTGGTTTCATGGAGTTCCGGGTGAAAGCCTTGCATTATTTTGTCGGTGCCGATGGCGGCGGTGCATCGACGTTGTCTTCCACCTTGGAGGCACATGTCGTGGACCTTCGTTGAAACCCTCATGTGATTTTTGCTCTTCGAGATAAATCCCTAGCTTCGGGAAGTCGCTCCCTTCTTGGAGGTGTTCTCTTAGAGGGCCCATTTAGTTTTTCACATGTGCTTCTCTCTTCTTCAGATCGGTGGAAATCAAGGTAGTGGCTCCGAATGGGTTCCATTTACATGCCGAGGCGGTGGCCTCGAACCCCCCTATAAAAGGAGGCTTCCTTCTCCTCTGCTCTCGCTCCTCCTCGTGAATGATCTCTCTCCCTCTCTACAATATTTTCCATGGCTTCAGATTAGCGAAGTACATGTTCCCGGTGGCTTTTTCTAGAAGGATTTGCTACTTCCGTTGCTTTGCTAGAGCGAGGATTCAGAGGTGGTCGGGTACCGGACATGTGTGCGATCACGGACGCACTGCTACTTTGCGGTGCTGGACTTCATCACGATCTTAAAATCGACAAGTGAACAATTACATCATCACCGAGATTAAATCTCGTAACGTTTTGTCGCTCTTCGAGGGTAAGTTCTCTATGGATGTATATCCACTCGTTGATTGTATCTAGGTAGATAGATCTTGGTTCTTAGTTGTTCATGTCATAGGAGTTTTTTTGCTTTCTATGCTGTGAACCCAACAGACCTCATCGAAGTGTGAGAGCCCAGGTGCTCTCTGTGTGTCCTACCGTTTAGCAGTCTGTCGGCTCTCTAAATGCTGCCTCCTTTCAGTTCACGCCTGTCGCTATTCCTGTCACTAGAACTGGGTGTGTTCACCGGATCATCACATGCAAATGGCGAGGGGAGCAAACTAAGAGGAGGAGGTGGAATAAGAGAGACATGTGTAGAGGAAAGTGTGTGAGAGGTCTTATACATTGCCGAGATGGCCATGGCGCGAAATTGCACGATACCGCCACGAGAACCCACGAACGCCTATGATCTACGCTAGCACCTCATCTATGAGCGGGTCCCACAGTACGATCTAGCCGCAAAACCTCCCGGATGACTATTATCTATGCTGCCAGCTAGGCTATGAATGGGATGTATTGTATGATCTCACCACGAGAACCCGCGGACACCTACAGTTTATCCCGCAACCTAGGCTCTACACTCGCGATAAGACGTGTCATGTATGATCTACTCTGACAACATGAATGGGTTTATGGCACCATGTATGGCTTTTTTGGGCCCTATGTCCGCGGGAAACCGTGTCCAACATGGGCTGACAGCGCCGCGTCGGCTTTTGGCGGTTCCCATGACCACGAGAGTACGCAACCGGTGTGGGCTCATGGCGCCATGTCGGCTCTTGCCAGGCCCCGCCACCGAACAGGTGTGGAGGCATGTTGTGTGATGTCTACACACACTTCTATTCTTGTAGAGAGTGTTGGTGATGGGTTCGTAGCATGGAAAACAAAAAATTTCTACCGCAAGAATGAACAAAACCAAGATCTAATCTATGGAAAAGCCAAGATCTAATCTATGAGATAAGTGCAACGAGATAGATCTGTACTAACCCTTGTAGATCCAAAACCTTGTTCGAGATCGGATCTCGTGGTTGATGTAGATGATCACTTGCCAATCTCAAGATCGAGTAGACGATCCTTCCGGCGCCACGTTCCGGCAGCGCTTCCGCACTCAGTCACACGTACGGCTCGATGTAGAAGATCCTCTCCCCGTTCTAGCGGGAAGCGGAGGTGGTAGATCTCCATGGAATCCCATCAGCATGACGGCGTGGTGGTGGTGGTGGAGAAGAGCTTTCTGCAGGGCTTCACCTAAGCCGGAGCAGAAGGAAGGAGGAGCGTGGCGGCTAGGGAAGGGAGTAAAGGGGCAAGGGAAGGGGTGGCGCCTCCCCTCCTTATATAGAGGGGAGGGGGCGCCCTAGAGTTTCCCTCTTTTCTTTCTTGGTTTTCAAGTAAACTCCTTTGAAACTTCCAGAACCTTACGAAACATTCTAGAAACTCCAACTAAATACTCCGGAACTTTTCCGTAACCCGGAAACATATTTCCTTTACATGAATCTCATTCTCTGGACCATTCCGGATCCCCTCGTGATGTCTCGAATCCAATTCGAGACTCCGAACAACATTCAATCTCCAACTCATATTCCATATCTACCTAAACAACATCGAACCTTAAGTGTGTCACCCTACGGTTCGTGAATATGCAGACATGATCGAGACAACTCTCCGATGAATAACCATCAGCGGGATATGGAGATCCATAATGGCTCCCACATACTCAACGATGACTCCGTGATCGATAGAACCATTAACATACGAAACCAATTCCCTTTGTCACACGATACTCTACTTATCCGAGGTTCGAAATCGGTATCTCTATACGAAGTTCAACCGCGTTACTGATAAGTACTCTTTACTCGTTCCGTGATATGTGCTGACTCGTGTAATAATGAGCTTGTTGGGGAACCCCAAGAGGAAGGTATGATGAGCACAACAGTAAGTTTACCTCAGTTATGAAACCAAGGTTATCAAACCAGTAGGAGCAAGGAAATACCTCCAAGGTGTTGTTTCCAACTTGGAATCCTGCACAACACAACCATAGAACTTTGCCCCCAACTTAAAGTGAGGTTGTCAATCTCACCGTTTTTGCTGAAAACAAAGGATTAAATGTATTGTGTGGAAGAAAGTAAAAGCTTGCAGAAAGTAAACAGAAAACAGTAAACAGTTGTAGATTGATTGTAAAAGAAAGGACCGGGGGTCCATAGTTCACTAGTGGTGGTTCTCCTTAAGATATATAACATGTTGGGCGAACAAATTACAGCGGGGCAATTGAGAAACATCGAGAAAGCATACATGCATATACTAATCATTTTGACTACTTTGAGATTTGATTGGGCATTACAACATTATACATAGACCGTAATCCAAATGCATCTATGACTAATAATCCACCTTCGGGTTATCATCCGACCCCCCTCCAGTATTAAGTTGCAAGCAACGGATAATTGCATTACACATTGCATGTAAACTAAACAATACAATTGTTCTATGAACAAAGGATTGTGGTTTTCTCCCTAGTAGCAACATCACATCTAGTACCTTAGAGATTTCGGTCACTTCCCCAGATTACTAGAGACATGAACCCACTATCGAGCATAAATACTAACTCTTGGAGTGTCAAGACCCGAACCTGGCTTGGTTCAAATCCCTGTGATTACAGTGCTAGTCCCTGGATCGAATAGCTAGCACACACAGTTTAAGATGTAATATCAAGAAACAAAGGTCATATTACATCGCATATCCAGGAATAAAAATAGTTCATTCCAACTTACATAGCTCATATGACTATCTTATTGCAAAGCAGCAGATATAACTATAAAACATGGAGTCCTTCATCTTCATGTGCCACAGGAAAACATGTTGGGTGCAGACTAGTAATCCCTACTCATCAAACTTTACTATCATCAAGTAATCCTGCAACATGATAAGTTACAGCCACAAGGGTCAATACGTTGAATGTATTGGCAAGTGAAACTTACACGATATATCATATACCGCTATAACACTAGTATTTCCCTAGTGCACCTCCAACTTAACATAGCCACACTAGTACTTCCCCTAGTGTGCCTCTAACTCAATGGTAACACTAGTACATCCCTAGTGTACCGCTAACACAAAATGGCCATACTAGTACATTCCTAGTGTGCCGCTAACTCAATGGTAACACTAGTACATCCCTAGTGTACCGTTAACACAAAATGGCCACACTAGTACATCCCTAGTGTGCCGCTAACTCAGTGGTAACACTAGTACATCCCTAGTGTACCCTACACTGACATGGTCACACTAGTACTTTCCTAGTGTACCCTTCTAAATCCTTGCTCCAAGACTACACACTCATCCATCGAGACAACCCATTTATAAAGCCGTTTTCATCATATCATGCATAATATAAAAATATCACTAACGCATAATAGAAATAATAAGAAATTTGATGAGACCAAAGTATCACTTGCCTCGATAGTAGTATAATTATGTACACTTCTTGAATTTTCAAACATCACACTCCGCAAAATCTACAACATCAGAATGTATATATATATATATTTATTACTAGAAAAGGTCAACTTTGCTAAACAATTGCTACAACATTCTACTTACACATATATATATATATTTTAATTTGGTCTTACTGGACATAGGGTTCAAAATACAACTAATGCCAAAGGATTCACTCAAAAATAATTTATAGAACATGTTTTATAGCCAAATTACTCCACAAATGGTTCTGTATAAAAACTGATTTTAACATATGCAAAAGTACCAAATTAAGGTTCCATTGTGTTCTACTCGTTTTTTTGAATCCATAGACATATTATTTGCTAAATTTGGATTAACAGATCATAAGATATGAATTTTCTAAGATTGGAGAAATTTATGTCCAAATATTCGAAAATAGATAAGGATTGACAAGTGGCAGACTGTGGTTGGAGGATACCCCTTCATTAAGTGATCTATTGGTGGCTCTTAGATTGAGATCAAACGGATCAGGTAGACTCACCGGAAAAGCTCGCCGGAAAGATCGCCGGAATGGCGGGCACGGGCTTGACGTTGCCGTTCTCGTCGCTAGGAACGTATCCGGAGTTGAAGAAGACTTGGACGGTGTAGAGGACGTCGCAGTGTTGACGGAAATCCACGGCTGGAGTGACGTACGATGTCGAGCGGCGCGGTCAACTGCAACAAGAAGGTGAACCATGATGTCCTGGAGATAGAAAACATCGAGAACAGTCCGCTGGTAGTAGGAATCGACGAGGGGCTTACCTAAATTGACACAATCTAGCGATGAACTCCGGTTTTAGTCTGATCTTGGCATGGTCGGTATGTCATCTACAAAGCTCCTCTGGAGAAAGTGTGAGAACGAAAATGATGGAGGAGAAAGAGGGGAAGATGATGCTCTCCTCGGTTCGTCCTTAGATAGGCTATGGAGGAAGATCAGGAGACGTATGCCGACTAGTGGCATTCGGTTCACGGCGTCGTTTTTAGAGAAATTATGTCAGTAAAGTGGAAAGTTAATTGCCTGAACGGATTCACCATTGAATTATAAAGTTTTTTCGTGTTGATGGCGAGTCGTTTCGGAGTCTTGAATGCCCTAGAAGAGGAGGGGAAGAGGTGGAGCTTCCATGGCTGTAACTTAGGCTCTCCACGAGGAAGACAACGACCATGCTCCGTAGATTCGTTAGATGGGCCAACAGAATTCAGCCCAAGATGAATATAAAAGAAGAAAAAAACAATAGAGGGACAAGGGAGTTGGCCAGCTGGGCTTTGGGCTGCTGCTTCTGTTTTTTTTCTTATTTCGAATCTTCTTTTTTTATTTTTCTTTTCTATTTTTCTATTTGTCCATGATTTGAATTACCAATTTAACTCAAACTTGCTTAGAATTTTTCTTCATTAGAATAACAGTACAAAGTTTATTATAAATAGGACTTTTTGGTACCGTTTTATAATCCAAAATATTTACACTAAATATACAAAGCTCATATGAGTTTTATTATATTTTCTTATTTCTTTTCCCCCTGCGCCTTATAAATTTCATAGCATTTTATCTATAGCTCTAAATAGGATGAAACCAGTTTCTATGGTTTTATAATTTTGTCCTTTATCACAATATATCACTTAAGATTTATCTTTGCAAATTTTAAATATGGAATATATCCATAGTATTGTGTTGTTCTTATGTGGTAATCAATAAATAGGGTTTTAAGAGAAATGCTATTTCTCTTGAGGTTTAAAATACAAATATGCATGCTTCATGATTTGGGATTTTTAAAACATGCACACCGCTTCACAAACAAAAATAATTTTATTTGGATTGTGTTTTTGGAGATATTGCATTGAATTTCCAAAAGTTTTTGTTCCCTCCGAATTTCAACAGTTTGATTCTTTATTTTGTTTTAAGTTTTTCACATTTCAAAATTTGGAAAATTTTGGGATGTGACAGACTACCACCCTTAAAAGGAATCTCGTCCCGAGATTCGATAAGGCTAGAAATATTAGGTTGGGTTTCCGAATAACTAGGGTGCTACCACCCTTAAAAGGAATTTGTCTAGCTTACATTTTGAAGGTTCTCTTAATGTATTTCAAGTTTCCTCTCTGCGCACTTCCTGGCATAATGTCCAAGGTATTCATAGTTGAAACACATTACTTGGCTTAAATCCTTACGAGGCTTGTTGTTGTTATTGTCGTTGCTTCTCCCATCCCTATTGGGGTTCTCAACATCACTATTCTTCTCAGTGCAGTCATTTGCATAGTGCCCCATCTCTTGGTACTTGAAGCTATCTAACTGAGATCCTTCTTGCCTGGTTGGTGGTGCGGTGATGTCCATTTTCACTATTGTTATGGTGGTTACTTCCCTCATGCTTGTGAAAGCCTAAACTTTCACTACGTTCGCCATGCAAATGGATCTTCTGTGGTGGTCCCGAGCCATGCTTGTCGAAGGTGTGCTTCCTCTTCTTGCTCTCAATTTTCTTCATCTTGCTCTCTAGAATTGTAGCTTTATCGCATAGTGATTGATAAGTTGGAACATAAGAAACTAATAAATGCATGGAAAATTCATCATTCAATCCATCTAGGAACTTTTCCTTCCTCTTAGAATCAGTGTCAATATCATCTGGAGCATAACGTGATAGATTTTTGAATTCCTCAATATATTCAACGACACTATGCTGACGTTGTTTAAGGTTGTGAAACTCCTTCTTCAGACTCATAATGCCTGAAGAGATATGGTTGGTGCGAAAACCATCTTCGAATATTGGCCAAGTCACTTCTTCAATGGGGTGAGTGACTTGGAAGTTGTCCCACCATGTAGATGCAGGGCCTTCAAGCAAGTGTGCTGCAAATGTCACTTTCTCATAATCCGAGCATCCAACAGTCACTAGATCCCTGTTCACTGAATGTAACCAGTCATCGACTACCATTGGATCAAAAGTACTAGAGAACTTTGCAGGTCTCAACCTTAGAAATCTAGTGAGCATATCTAGAGGTGGTGAATTGTTGTTCTGGTTGTTATTGTTATTATTGTTATGATTGTGATTATTGATGGTTGCCATGAATTTTGTCATCGTCTGCATTAGCTGAGTCTGTGTACCCATCATCTGTTGCATCCCATTTCCATTGTTATTGCTTCCATTGTTGTTGCAGCGGTTGTTGACACGTCTCAGAGGCATCTATTTGGGTTGGGTTGAGATTAGAATATGTTGGGGGGATACCCCCGGGTAGGGCAACTCTGGGGCATAAGGGCCGAGTTAGCCGGGGTGCGGCGCGGTCAAAGCAAAGTGCTGACCGGGTCACCTCTAGGCAGGCCGGCTCATGGTGTGGCCTGGCCCATGGGGCATTTCCTTCACAATGGTCCGGCCGGCATAAGATCTATGCCGGCCATGCCTATCTATTTTACAGGTAATTGGGTAAGCCGGATTAGATATATGCTAGTCGGATTATCTTGGCTTCAAAGAAGGAATCCCCCGCTGGTTAAAAGGTGGCTTTATTAGCTGAAGCATGTGCAAAGTAAAGTAAAGGAGAGGACCAGCGGGTCAGTGGCGACCAAGCTGACACGGGCAAAGCCGGATGACGTAGCCCGTGACGCCAAAAGACAAGGGTGATGGTGTAGGTTACGTCCAAAGCCCGGACGAGGCGTTAAAGAAGAATAAAGAAGCATATGTTTTATTAAAGGAGCATATTCGTAGAATATGCTGCCACCCGTGCCCTAGAATCGTAACCCGGGCTCCCCTATATAAGGAGCATCAGGGCCTCCATAGAGAGGGACGGCAAATAGAGGAATCACTCTCTGTCTGAGGGAGAACTAGGGTTAGTTAGTGAGGGGTAAGAGACATCGTCTCCTTCTTGCTAAGGGCCTCAAGAGCACTTGTAAGCAACATTGATACAGAGAATACAAGAACTTCCGTGCATGGAATCACCACGCTCTCCCTCCCTGGATTCCCCTAGCACTCATTGGCCCCATCTTTAGCCTATCCATGGCATCTGCCGTGCCACCACCATGACAATTCGCGCCCACTATGGGGCTAGCAGTGCTAGCAGGGGTGAAAATCCAGACGGGAAACTTCTTGAGCACCGGCGAGCGTATTGTCTCAGGCTTGGTTTAGCGCTTTAGAGCGCTAGACTACGCCAGTGACAACGCGGGAAGCTTTGGTAGGAATCATCCACCGCGCAATAGTGTCTTCATCAAACTTGGTGCGCACAAGATCTATGTCGGCATGGATGAATCCTGTGTCTATCAGCGGCACATCGCTGAGGGAGGCGAGCCTCCTCTCAGCGCCGCTCCTGGAGTGCATATCGCTCGCCCCACTACCAGCGTTGAAGTACTGATGACCACGCCAGATGCGGGACCAAGAAAAGATTCGGCGCCAGACCCACAGGTAATGCCCGAACAGACTAGGTCTAGGTTCCCTCCACTGGAGAAGCCAGAGAATGTGCTCCATCAAGCGATAGATATCTTAGCAACACCCATAGCACCTGTGGTAGATCCGGCTGAGGCGCAAGTTGAGTTAGAGGAAGCTAGGCAGAAGATGTTCGCTGGAGCTAAGAAGGTAGCAGAGCTGCATCAGTTGCTGAACATCACCTTGAGAGAGTACGCTAAGGCGAACTGTATCGATGGAGTGAAAATCCGAGGCAGAAACCTGATCACTGAGATTGACAAGGAGTATGAGCCTAGGCCGGGTCAGACAGCTACAATAGTGACAGGAGGTTTGGATCGGTACAGTACCCCGGCAAAGAACCTCAGAGCAGCAAATGCGGCCGCATCCGAGTTAGAAGGCTTGACCGGTGAGGCTCGGCACAGGCAGAAGGAGAGACTAAATCACTTGTTGAGGGTCGCATGCCAACAAAATGAAGAAATAAACAAAGTTAACCCGGAACCACCAGGGGCCTCACAAGTGGTACATTAGGCCAGAAATAACCCGACGAGATCCAGAGGAGCCGCGTCGTCCCCGGGTCACGACCCCAGGAGAGAAGAGGTAGTGGACTCCGGGAGAAGAAACAAGCAAATGGTCCCTTATGACCCGGTAAGAGCTGGAAAAGGAAAAGCAGTGCAAGTTTATGAGGATCGCCACAGTACCAGCCGGGGTGTGGCTTCCCGGGGTAACCATGACCAAGGAAATGCCGGTCAAAGAAATGTTGCCAACGGCAATGCCGGACAGCGTAATCCTGTGGGAGCGGGGCAAAATGCACCTCATGCGCAACAACGCGAACCTCGGCAAGGAGGAAGTGCTGCACAAGCAGCACAATAGCGTCATGCACATCCGGATCAAGAAAGATACAATGATGGTTATTCGGCTATGGTTAACAATGGATACCCAGACCGGATCACCATGTAATGGGATCACGGTTGGGAAGCAGGAACTTGCAGCCAGATGATGTGAGGTTGAAGTTGGATAGGATTTATAGGTCAGAGCAAATCGAGTTACAAGGTCCACCGGGTCCAGCATGTTTTGGGCCCCGGATCATGAATGAGCCACCAGTGCCGAACTTCCAGCTGGCCAGGGGAACCCGAACTTATGATGGAAGTACCAGGACAGAGGATTGGTTGATTGATTATGCCACAGCGTCAGGATGATGCCAGAAATTTTGAGATGGGCAGTGAGATATGTACCACAAATGCTAGAAGGACCAGCACGAGTTTGGCTGAACAATTTTCCACCAGGGAGTGTCAACTGTTGGTTGGATTTCCAGGAACTGTTTGTTAGTAACTTTTCAAGCACTTACAAGAGACCCAACATACCACAGACCCTTGCATTACGCCGGCAGAGACCGAATGAGCCAGATAGAGATTTCCTCACTCAGTGGTGCAATGTGTGAAACTCATGTGAAAGGGTGATCGAATCACAAGCAATTGCGTGGTTCGCTCAGAGATGCAGATATGGAAGCATGTTGTGGCAAAGGTTACATCGAGATATGCCAACTACCTTGTCTGAGACGATCCGGATTGCAGATTCATATGCCTTGGGAGATCCAACTCAACCCCGGCTAATGTCTAGTGAAGCAAATGAGGAGTACTACAACCGAGATATCTCTGGGTCATCCAGAAGGAATGATTTCCGAGGAAAAAGAAGGGACGAGCGTATGGATTATCGGTATAACTCGCAGCAGGTTGCGGCAGTGGACCGAGATCAGCCCAATGCCGGAGCAAGCCAACGCCAGAAAACTGGAGGGCAAAACTGGCAGTAGAATAGTGAAGGGAGAAAGCCTTGGACCCCGGAGCAGAAAAAGCAATGGCAGGAATGAAAGGATACGCCGAGATATACATTCGAGTCTATGCTAGATCAACCTTGCAAATTGCACACGCCAAGTCCGAACATTCCAGTGAATCATACGACCCGTCAGTGCGAATGGATGAGGAAATTGGAACATGTGAGTTCGGGGAATGCTCAGGCACCTCAGAACGAAGCACCTAGAAATGAAACACCCCGGCCACCCTTACTAACGGGGGGAAATGGACAGCAACTGATGCTACCACCACCTCCACCGAGGTACGAAAATCCGGAAAGAAGAGAAGATGTACATCAAGTGGGCAATAACCAGCAACAAGGACAAGGTTACAACGAGAATGAGGGACGAAATGAGTACAGGGAGCATCATCAAAGCTATTGTGTGTTTACCACGGAAGAGAATGACCGGAAAAGCTTACAACGCTGGCATATGGAGGTGAACACAGTAATGCCGGTTGTGCCGAGATATATGCCTTGGGCGGATCAAGAGATCACATGGAGTGTCAAGGATCACCCAAAGATCATGCCAAGCCCAGGAACCTACGCTCTAGTCTTGGATCTGACGTTCATCGGACCGAATCTCAACGTGAGGTTTTCCAAGGTATTGATTGACAATGGCAGCAGTATCAACATTATGTACAAGGATACTATGCACAAGTTGGGGATAACAGAGAATATGCTGCAAGCAACAAGGACTACTTTTCATGGTATTGTGCCAGGAATCTCTTGTGAACCAATTGGTAAGGTCCGGGTTGATGTGTTATTCGGCACAAGAGACAATTGCCGCACTGAGAACTTGGAATTCGAAGTGGCAAATCTGGAAAGTGCTTATCACGCGTTACTCGACAGGCCAGTGCTGAGCAAATTCATGGCAACAACTCACGTCACCTACCTTAAGATGAAGTTGCCCGGACCAAGGGGCCTGATAACTATATCATGGGATTTCCGGCGTTCGATCGAGTGCACATCAGCCTAATCTAATTTGGCCGAGTCACTCGTGATAGCTCAAGAGAAAAGGAAGATACTAGAGGTGGCGGCATTGGCTAATTCCGCGCAACAACATATGCCGCTCCTGACCAACCCGCACGGAACCGTATCGTTCCAAGTGACTAAGGATACGAAGAAAATGCCAATTGATAATCTGTTCCAAGAGCGCACCGTCACCATAGGTGCCGGGTTAAGCAGCAAATAGGAAGGCGAGCTCGTCAACTTCCTTCGTGAGAATCGAGATAGCTTTGCTTGGTCTACACAAGATCTGCAAGGTGTACCGAGAGAGTTGGCGGAGCATTCATTGAATGTAAGACCCGGGGCTAAGCCGGTAACGTAGCCTCTCAGGCGTTTCGCAGAAGATAGAAGAAAAGTAATTGGAGATGAGATAGCAAGATTGCTAGCGGCCGGATTTATCATGGAGGTACTCTATCCGGATTGGCTCTCTGATCCGGTGCTGGTGGAGAAAAAGATAGATGATCCGAACATGGCAGTCGTATGGCGCATGTGTACTGACTACACAAACCTGAATAAGGCGTGTCCAAAAGATCCATTTCCACTCCTTAGAATAGATCAGGTCATAGAATCAATTGCCAGATGTGAGCTACTGTCACTCATTGACACGTATTCTGGTTTCCATCAGATACCCCTGAACCCGATGATCAAATAAAGACTGCGTTTATTTCCCCGTACGGGGCTTATTGCTATCGAACTATGCCATTTGGCTTACGTAATGCAGGAGCAACGTACCAACGATGTATGCAAAAATGCTTGCATGACCAAATAGGTCGGAATGTGCAGGTATATGTGGATGATGTGGTGATAAAAACCAAGGAAAGCAATATGCTCCTTGAGGATATCCGGCAGACATTCGCGAACCTAAGAAGGTCCCAAATGAAGCTGAACCCGGAGAAATGCACCTTCAGCGTACCAGCAAGAAAGTTACTCGGTTTCTTGGTATCTAGCTGCGGCATTGAAGCTAACCCGACGAAAATCCGGGACATAGAAAGAATGGAGTTGCCAAAGTGTCTTAACGATGTCCAGAAGTTCACTGGTTGCCTGGCATCGTTAAGTCAGTTCGTATGTCGGCTGGCAGAGAAGGCCTTGCCCCTCTATCAGCTAATGAAAAAAGTAGATAAGTTCACATGGACACCACAGGCGGATCTTGCATTTCGAGAATTGAAAAAGATGCCATCTACCGCACCAATCCTAGCTGCACCACTACCTAAGGAACCGATGTTGCTTTACGTAGCCGTGACCAACCGAGTCGTAAGTGTAGTGATCGTAGTGGAGCGCCAATAGGAATGAAAGTCGGTGCAAAGGCCGGGGTATTATCTGAGCGAAGTATTGTCAGAGTCAAAACAGAATTATCCTCATTTTCAGAAGATGGCGTATGGCGTATATATGTCGGCCAAGAAGCTCAAGCACTATTTTGAGGAACACCCCATCAAGCTAATATGTGAGGCACCCATTTCAGAAATCATGAGTAACAAGGACGCAAGCGGCATAATTTGCAAAATGGGCTATCGAGTTAGCTCCATATGCACCATAGTTTGACAGATGAGATGCGATCAAGTCACAAGCCATGGCAGATTTCTTTGTGGACTGGGCCGAAATGCAATACGAGCCACCCCTGCCGGACTCCAATTATTGGCAAATGCACTTCGACAGATCAAAACTGAAAGACAGATTAGGTGCTGGAGTATTGCTTACCTCGCCCAAGAAGGATCAACTGAAGTACGTCCTTCAAATCCATTTCAGTGCCTCGAATAATTTGGCGGAATACGAAGCACTAGTACACGGTCTCAAAGTGGCAAAGGAAGTGGGGATACGTCGGATACAATGCTTTGGAGACTCGGATTTGGTGGTGCAGCAAGTGTCTAGAAACTGGGATGCCCTGGATGCTAACATGGCCCTATATAGGTTCCATGTTCAAAAAATAAGCGGTTTCTTCGAGGGATGTGAGTTCCATCACATACCTCGGATTGAAAACGAGGCAACGGATACTCTAGCCAAGCTAGGCTCATCCCGGCAACCAATCCCACCAAATGTTTCCTTGGAGCACTTGAGGAAACCGTCAATCACACCCTCACCCGAATCATATTCCATTTACATCCCGGCACTCCCCGGATCAGGAGCTGCACCAATGGAGATAGAATGGGGAAGCACCTCAGCAAACCCGGGGACTGTGCAGCTTGATCCAACGGGAGTTATGTCGATGGATGCAATGGAAGTGGATGAGGAACCATTTCCCCTCCGACCTATACCATCTTGGGCCAAGCCAATTTTTTATTTCCTGAAAGAGGGAATCTTGCCGGATGATGAAATAAGTTCGAGGCAAGTTCAGAGAAGGGCAAAGGCTTATACCATTATCAATGCTGAATTATACAAAAGGAGTGTGACATCGGTACTACAACGGTGCGTTGATCCAGAAGAAGGACTAGACATACTCTGGAATATTCACCAAGGGGAATGTGGCCACCATGCATCCTCAAGGGCCTTAGTAGCAAAGGCTTTCCGGCACAGATTTTATTGGCCCAGTGCTTTGGAGCAAGCAGAGGACTTGGTAAGAAAATGTAACGGTTGTCAAATATATGCCGCGAAAACTCACCTGTCGATGTCGGAGCTAAAAACTATCCCAATTACGTGGCCATTTGCTATATGGTGCCTAGATATGGTAGGACCATTTAAGCCGGCCAAATGAGGGATGACCCACATGCTGGTCATGGTTGACAAGTTCACCAAATGGATTGAAGTGAAACCAATTCGGAAATGTGATGGGGCAACAACAGTAAGATTCCTCAAGGATATAATCTTAAGGTACGGCTACCCCCATAGCATCATAACTAATAACGGGACAAATTTTTCTGAAGGAGCATTTGCGAGGTTCTGCCAGGAAAAGAAGATCCGGTTAGATGTCGCCTCAGTCACCCACCCCGCATCGAACGGGCAAGTGGAAAGATCCAACGGACTGGTATTGTCAGGGATAAAACCCCGGCTCATAGAGCCGCTGCAAAGATCAGCGGGGTGCTGGATACAAGAACTACCAGCAGTACTGTGGAGTTTAAGGACAACTCTGAATCGATCAACGGGCTATTGCCATTTTTTCTGGTATATGGGGCAGAAGGTGTATTACCAGCCGACATAGAGCATGATTCGCCTAGGGTCACCCAATACATAGAAGCCGAAGTGCGTGAAGCCCGGCAAAATGATGTTGATCTACTAGAAGAAGCGAGAGAACTGGCCTTGTCCAGATTCGCCATATACCAGTAAAATCTCCGATGCTATCATAGCCGGAAAGTAAACCTCCGAGTTTTTTGGGAAGGTGATTTGGTGTTGAGGCTAATACAACGCACCGCTGGCATGCACAAGTTATCCCCCCCATGGGAAGGGCCCTTCATTGTGAGCAAAGCTTTGCGCAATCATTCCTACTGACATGGGTATACGCTACAGGTACTCGAGCTTGGTATATATGGTCCAAATACGTACAGGCCCATGGTGTCTCCAAGGCCCAAACAAGGGACTCGAGTGGCCTACGGACTCTCGATTGCTTGAAGAACAAGAAGAAGTTAAAGATAGAAAGTTTGAAGGGGAAAAACCCTAACTTGTAACCGACTCGACCTGCTACCCGAGACCTAGCCTCTCTATATAAATGCTAGGAGGGGGCGGCGAGGAGGACACACACGCAACCCTAGTTTCCACAACCCTCGCCAGATTGCATCTGTGCACCATTGTAACTTTCGACTCCTTCGATAATTCCACGAGCAGACAAGCAGGAGTAGGGACCTCTATGAGGCCTGAACCTGGGTAAATCCTTTGTCCCATGTTTGCTTGTTTGCTAGCCGATAGATGTCTCCAGCGCTCCCTCCTTCTCCAAAACCCAAGTCCATAACAATGGGCATTCATGAGTTAAACCCTCGTCAATTGGCGCCGTCTGTGGGAATTGGGAGTGCTGATGTTGCGGCTTCTTCCGCCCTAGCAACGGCGATCTACAACTCCGCAACAGCGGAGATTCGCCAGCTCTTCGGCGCCTTCGACTTCACCGTCCACACGCCAGCCACCCGCCCGGCCTTCGACTCTATGGGCGACGGAATTAGCCTGGCGATTGGGAGCTTCTACTTCCAAGTTGGTCAGATGGGCACGCTTCGCATGCCTGATCAGCCGACAGCACCGGCGATTGCCCCGGCATCATGGTTCCCTCCATCCATCGGCACCCTCAGCGAGCTCAACCCCCCGGTGGAAGTCGAGAATACGATCAGCGACAGCAATCGCGATTCCGATCTGAGCGATCTGGCCACTGAAGATGGAACCTACGGTTCCGGATCTAAAAGTTGTGGAAGCAACCGCTTCCCCAATCACTTCATGTGCACCGTCATCAACACAGGCGACACCTCCGCCAATCACGACAACAGTGGTAACACCGGTAACGGCACCGATCCACCCAGCGCCGGCAACAGTGGCAACAGCGGTAATGGCGGCAATTGTGCTCCCGTCAACAACGGAGGAGCAGTCGAACCTCCTAGCATAATCAATGAGCAAACCGGCGAACGCGTCGTAATTAATCTCAACGAGCAAGAGTGGGATCGCTGCCGCGAAGCCCTACGGGGCACACCTCTACCCCTTGGGTTCCTGCAGGAACTGCTGATGGGCTATCACTGGCTCCTGAAGGAAGAATTCAAGCGCCAACTGCAAACAATCGTGCATCTTGAGGCGCGTAAAAAGGCAGCGGACAAATCGAGCCTTCGTCGTGCTGGGCTCTCCTCCTACGGAGGATCCTCCTCAAGAGGCAACGAATACCTCCCCAAGAAGAGGCAGTCACGGATGGCTCACCTCACCGAACAAGAGCGCGTAGAGGCCGCGAAAGTCCTCGATTTCGGCTCTATGACAGTCGACACGAGAGGCAACGTGGTCCCCAGGACGCCGCAGGCTGCGGTGACGGTAGCCACCATGTACCTCCTCAATAACCAGCCTCCAGCTGGAGATCCTCGAACTGCCATGCACCAATCTACGATCGCGGGCTTGGGATTAATTGAGGCCGCCCTCGACAAGGAGCCAACACCAGACCCAGAAAAGGGCAAAGCGCTAGCAAAGCGCCACTCCTCACCCTCATCCAGCGACGACAGTCACGGCCTATCTCGGCGCCGCCGCTCACGGCGACATGATCGTGACTACGATGCGCGCGACGACCTCACGCAGCGCAAGATCGACAAGTCAAGGGCACGACGTGCTCGGTCGACTGACACGGAAGAGGAAGACGGGGAGCTCTGCGGCACCAGATGCTTCAGCAAATCCATCAGGCAGAAATGAATGCGTAAAGGGTTTAAACTCCCGTCAGAGAACCCAAAATTCGACAGTCTACAGGACCCCAAGATCTAGCTGGAGGATCACATCTCCTCCGTCAGACTCCATGGAGGCAGTCGAAGCACTGCCATGCAATGCTTGCAGCTACAGTTGCAGGGCGCCGCCTGAGCATGGCTCAATAACCTCCCATGCGGATCCATTCCCAGTTGGGATGAGCTGGCTTACAGCTTCGTGCGCAACTTTAAGGGCACGTACAAGCGGCCCGCATCAATCGAAGAGCTGAGATGCTGCTAGCAAAGATCTGGCGAATCGCTGTGCTCCTACATCCAAAGGTGGTCCATCATCAAGAACTCCGCGGAGAATATCTCGGAAGACCACGCGATTGATGCATTCAACGGTGGTGTCGGCCGCCTAGAGCTCAGGGAGGAGCTGGGCCGCTCAGAGCCCCAGACCATTAACCACCTGACGGAAATCGCGAATCGGTGGGCCGATGGAGAAGGTTCGGTGAAGAATCGCGCTAACTCCGACGAGGAGGCAGAACTCGAACGTAGACACGATCGCCGAGGCAAGCGCCGCATGCGCATCTACGATGATCGCGACGACGTCAACATGGTCGCAGCCGGCTACGCCGATAGATGCGACGGTAACCACAACAACGGATACCTCGATTCCGGGAAAACCACGCAAGTATGGCAACGCCGCACCGGCGACCTCCATCGAGCACAAGCTGTCTGGGCCATGTACGGTACACTTATACATCGACAAGCATGATGGCAAGAGAAAGTCCAGCCACCTGCTCAAAGACTGCCGTGAGTTCCTCAAGCTACACGAGGGATTGGTTCGGATGAACCGCAATGCAGTCGAAAGAGGCTATGGAGCTGCCCCAAGCGCCATGGCACATGGCGCACCACCACCACCACCTGGGCCACCCCCGAATGGAGCCGCACCGGACCAGCACCACGGAGGAGAACCGTACCCACGGGCCATGGGTACCATGATGATCCAAAAAGGACGCCCCTCCAATAGGGTGCAGAAGGCTATCACTCGCCAAGTCAACTTGGCCACGCACTCGCCACCATCCACCACTGAGTACCTCAGCGGGAGTGAGTTGTGCATCAACTTCGACAAACGCGACCACCCGCCTCAGATACCTCATCCAGGTCATTCCCCCTCGTACTCGAGGTGCAAATTGGAGGTTTCGACATGAGTCGCGTCTTCATGGACGGCGGAAGCGGCATCAACCTCATATTCGCGAGTACCTTGCGAGCGATGAGGATCCCTCTAACCTGCCTGGAGGCATCGGACACAACGTTCCACGGCATCGTCCCAGGGAAAGGCGTATACCCCCTTGGAAAAATCAACCTCGACGTCATCTTCGGCATGCCGAAGAACTTCCGGCGCGAGCGCATTGACTTCGAGGTCGTCGACTAGCCCTCACAATGCCACTGCATCGTCGGGCGCGTCGCGTTCGCTAGGTTCATGGAAGTGCCCCACTACGCCTACCTACAGATGAAAATGCCAAGTCCCAACAGCGTCATCATGATCAACGGGAGCTTTGAGCAATCTGACAGTTGCGATAGGGAATTCAACAGAATCTCCTAGTCCTTCGGCATGCAAGAAGAACTCGCGAGATTGAAAGAGACGACAGACAACAGTCTGCCTCCCCTGAGCAGGCCAAGCTCACCTGATCTCTCTTTCGACTCATCGGTGCACACAAAGAAAGTGCAGGTCCACCCATCGGATCCGACCAAGACGGCCCTCATCGCTAACAACTTGAGTCCCGCATAGGAACTCGCGCTCGTCGAATTCCTCCGTGAGCACTAGGAAATCTTTTCCTAGTGTCCTACGGACATGCCAGGAGTTCCCAGGGAATTCGCCGAGCACGCACTCAACGTCAACCCCGACGCAAGGCCAGTCAAGCAAACAATCAGGCGACTGTCTGAGCCACGAGCGCAGGCAGTCGGAATGGAGATCAACAGACTCCTTGAGGCCAAGTTCATACGCGAGATCAAGGAAAGCACTGGGCTCGCCAATATGGTGCTGGCACCCAAAAAGGACACGGATATCCTGCAGATGTGTGTGGACTTCACTTCTCTGAACAAGCACTTCCCAATGGATCACTTCCTGCTGCCGCGGATCGACCAGATTATCGACTCCACCACGGGATGCGAGCGTCTCTGCTTCCCCGACGCCTACTCAGGCTATAATCAAATTCGAATGAAGGAGGAAGATCAAGAGAAAACAACATTTACAACGCCCTTTGTTGTGTTCTGCTACAACACAATGCCCTTCGGGCTAAAAAACGCGGGAGCCACCTACCAGCGGTGCATGCAGGCTTGCCTCAAGGAACAACTGGGTCGCAACATCCAAGTCTATGTCGACGACATAGTAATCAAGACCAAGGAGGAAGCCTCTCTAATCGATGATTTGCGCGAAACCTTCGCCAACCTCGACCGCAACCGGATCAAGCTCAATCCGGACAAATGCGCCTTCGGCGTACCATCTGGACAGCTTCTCGGGTATCTCATCTCCGCGAGGGGAATCGAGGCGAACCCAAAGAAGATAAAACCCATACTGGCCATGGAGAAGCCGAAGAACATAAGAGGCGTCCAGCAACTGGCCAGACGAATCGCGACCCTCAGTCGATTTATCAGTCGGATGGGTGAAAAGGCACTGCCCTTCTACCAGCTCCTCTGCAAAGCTGAAAAATTCAAGTGGACCAATGAAGCGCAAGAAGCATTCGAAGATCTCAAGCGCCTGCTATCCACTTTGCCAGTGTTGGTGACTCCACAAGAAAGGGAACCACTGTTGCTGTACATCTTTCCCACCAACAAGGTGGTCAGCACAGTGCTCGTCGTCGAGCGGGCTGAGGAAAACAAGGTCCATGGCGTACAACGCCCGGTATACTACCTCAGCAAGGTCCTCACGCCAACAAAACATCGGTACCCGCACTACCAGAAGATGGCGTACGGCGTCTTTATGACCACCCGGCAACTGCGCCACTACTTCCAGGAACACCCAATCGTGGTAGTCAGCGACGCCCTGTTGGGACATATCCTCAATAACCCCGACGCCACGGGGCGAGTCGCGCTTTGGGGAATAGAACTGTCTCCACGAGACATCACATACGAAAAGCCAGATATGTCCTACCTTTGGACAATGCACTTCGATGTGTCCAAGCGGAAAGACGGAGCAGGCGCAGGTGTCATACTAACGTCACCTCAAGGGGACAAGCTGAAGTATATCCTGTGAATGCAGTTCACAGCCTCAAACAACGAGGCTGAATACGAGGCCCTGTTGCACAGGATGAGGATGGCAAAAGCTTGCGGCGCCAAGAGGCTCATCATATATGGCGACTCCAAGTTGGTCGTCAACCAAACAATGCATGAGTGTGACACACTGAATGACAACATGATCGCGTACCGCGACCTCTACGATACACTCGAAGGAGACTTCGATGGTTGCGAGTTGCGACATGTAGGTCGCGAAAGCAACGAGAAGGCGGACGCACTCGCCAACATAGGCTCTACCTGCGCCCCCATACCACCTGGGGTATTTCTCGAGCGCATATGCGAACGCTCCATCAAGCCAAGGGCCGCAGAGAAGAAAACAAGCGCAGGAACGGACTCGGGGGCTACGCCACCCAATGAGCCAATGGCACTCGATGACTTGGAGCTGGACACAGGACTCGAGGGACCAATGAGTGTCATGATGATTGAGCAATCTTGGACGCAGCCGTATATTATGTACCTCCTCAGCAAGAGACTACTGGACGACCCGACAGATGCACGGCACATCGCGTGGAGCTCCAAGGCATTCGCCGTTATCAACGGCGAACTGTATAAACGCAGCATCACGGGAGTACTACAACGATGCGTCTCCATGGCCGATGGAAGAGTAGTTCTCCTCGACATCCATGAAGGGACCTGCGGGCACCACGCCGGCAGTCGCGCCCTCATTGCCAAAGCTCTACGAGCTGGATTTTACTGGCCCACGGCCATGCGCGACGCCAAGGACATAGTCCAAAAATGCAATGCTTGCCAGCGATTCGCGGACAAGCCACACGCACCAGGCGCAGAGCTATGACCTATTCCATTGGCCTAGCCCTTCGCACAGTGGGGGCTCGACATGGTTGGCAAGCTTCCAAGGTCCTCGCGCGGAGGGTACGTCTACCTCTTGGTTGCAGTCGACAAATTCACCAAGTGGATGGAGGCCATGCCGGTGACCAACCAATCCACGCACAGCGCAGTCAAGTTCTTCGAGTCCATCGTCTATCGCTTCGGCGTGCCGCACAGCATCATCACCGACAACAGGACGAACATCACATCCAAGGAGTTCCAAGAATTCTGCGAGAACCTGGGGATCAACATCAGCTACGCCTCAGTAGCGCATCCACAGACCAACGGTCAGGTGGAAAAAGCAAACGGGCTTGTCTGCAGCAGTATCAAGAAGCGAATCCTCCCACCACTCGAACAAGCCACGGGTTGCTGGCCAAATGAGCTGAAATCCGTACTCTGGAGCCTACGTACAACTCCAAACAGCGCCACGGGCTACACGCCATTATTTATGGTGCACGGAGCAGAAGCAGTACTACCCGCCGAAGTACGGTACAAAGCGCCGCGCGTGGTCGCTTATAGCGAACAAGAGTCATCCCTTGCACTCGAAGACTCCATGGACCTCCTTGACGAAGGAAGAGAAATCGCCGTAGAAAGATCCACGATCTACCAGCAGAACCTGCGCAACTACCACCATAGAAGGCTTCGCCCCAGATACTTCGTCGAAGGTGACCTGGTCCTGCCACTGAAGCAGCAGGGGCATCTCAAGCTCGAGTCCCCCTGGGAAGGACCGTACGTGATTACAGAAGTAATCCCAGGTGGCTCCTATCGCCTTCAAGATTTAGAGACAGGAGTTGCATACTCCAACACTTGGAACGTCGCACAACTGCGACGCTTCTACCCCTAGTCATTTTTTACTTTTACATCGCCAATAAGGCTACTCAGCCAAGGCTACTTAGCCGCACATTGTACCTCGCACTGTTCTTCGAATAAATAAAAGCTAAGTGCCCCAAAACTCCGTGTTCTCCTTCACTTTGTCAATTTTTACACTCGGGGGCTGCGCCACCCTACATACATCTGTTCTTCGAACCAAAAACACGATATCCTGAGTAGCTGGCACATCAATCGAACCCCTTAACACAAACTCAACCCAGCTGCAACGCACCTGACAGGTTGACAAGGGACTGAGGAAAAAGATGGCCAGGCTAACGAAAAGGACTCGCATAGTGCAACGCACCTTCATGCTCACAAAGCTCTTTACACACATACGACAACAAATTATTTACAAGACCTATACGAACTTTACAACACAAGTACACTTATGTGCAGGATACAAAAAAAAGGCTACTACGGTAGCAGAAGAATGTTGGTTTGTTCCTCAAAGAAGTCGACGATCTCTCCTGCTGGGCGGTCCACCGCCTGGTAGTGCGGCACCATATTCCAAGCAGAACCTGCTGGCGGTGCTGGTGGCCCAGACGCAACGGCGGCGACATCTATGTCAGGCCTGTGCAATCGCACCATTGAGAGAGCAGCCTTGGCACCAGCCACCAACTGTTGCCTCACGCATTCGTGAATCACGGACAGATCTTGAAATTTGGCAAGAAGGGCCAACAGGCTCGATGGAGTATCATCCAGCGAGAACATCGCCCGACAAATGTTCTTCAAGCATGACCGCGATTTCTTCAGGAAGAGCAGCACTCACGACGCGCGATCCTGCAGGGTCGCCAACGTAGTCGCATGATCATGATCTACCCAGAAGTATCCACTCTCTTGAAGTTGCTCCTGGGTGAGATCATGAAGGCGAATGGCAATTCTATCCTTCTCCTCCTGCGGATGGCGCGCGCTAACAACTACAAGAAGCAGCATCAATAGCATGAGTACAACGGACCGCTGTGAGTAACTACAAAGGAAAAGACGAGAATAAGCAAACGAACACTTAAACTGGTCGCCCAGCTGCGTCACCTCGCCAAGCAGATATTGCTCGCGGGCGGCGGCTTTTTCCGCGTTTGACTTCCACACGTCTGCGCTACCGCGGATCACGGGCAACTCACGCTCCAGCTGCTTCACACGATCACGAAGTCGCGAAATCAAGGATAGCTCCTCTACCCTAGAGCGCGGTGGTGCCACTGTATCATCAAGAGATGGTGAGTCCTGGGTTCCCCCCACGGGATCATTTGATGTACCCTACCACAAGTCAAGACAGAGGCAAATAAGGCGACCAAATTAACATAAAGGCAAAGGGAACAGATGCATTCAGGATCGGCATAAGTATTCACTGACACACTCGCCAGCAGGCATGTTCTTAAACCAAAAGAACTTTCAATCAACTATTACAAAAGATAACTACGAAGCAGCTGGCTTCTTCGACTTTGATGGCTTCGGGGGCTTCATCAAGTCCGTGGCAGTGTCAGACACCACTGACTTTCCGCCGGCCCCTGAGGCTGAGGCTTTCGCCGCCTTCTTAGCACGTTGGAGCTCCTCCGAGTACTTCGCAAAAGTATTTATCAAGTGATGGCCATATTTAGCACAGGTAGTCACAAAAGGAGCGAAGACTACCTGCTGACCATCCGGGCCAATAGGCATCGCCTTCGACACCGTGGAAGGATCGATCTCGACTCCATGGGCCTGCACCATGGCGAGTGACATGGACGCGCCAGCCGCGCGGAGGGAATTCTTGTAGGTGGAAGGCACACCCCCGGCGAGTGACTCTTCCAGCTCGTCCATATTATCGACTAGCTCCGCCTTCGACATCAACTCCTCCCGGAGGCGACTGAGGGCGACATTGTCCTTGGAAAGTATATCTTGGACGGCGGCGCTACGGTCTTCGACTGCAGACATCGCACCTGCTAGAGCTTCATCGCGACGAAGGGCCTGCGGGACAAAGCTCAAATCGCTAGCATCTGTATATGAACCCACACATGGATCAAAACTTCAGCGCCACCAGCAAAAAACATTAGATGCAGAGAAGGACAACAATATACACAAGCAAAGGTACCTGAGAGAGCCTTGGCGACTGAGAACAGTTGTTCTTGGAACAACTTTTCCCTGGCCACAAAGGAGGCACGCAGATCCTCTTCACGCGTCCACGCCTCGTCACGCGCTGTGATTGCCTCGTCACAACCCTTCACAGCCGCGGCCAGTGTCTTCTCCAAGGTGGCGGCGTCACGCAACAGAGCATTATGCTCAGCTACACGACAAACAAAAGTTGACTATCGGTCGACTACACCAAAAAGAGAAGACGAAGAAGAGTAAGTGTAGAACACTCACTTTCAACCACGCGGTGGCGCGTCTCCAGCATTGCATGCTGGCGGCCCATCGCCATCACTTGCTCTGCCAAGTGCATGGCTTCCTTTACAAGGAGCTGTCGCACAAACAAAGAACCATCAGAGGAAATATATAACATCAACTGCAACACTACAAAGAAGGAAACAACTACACTTACATGGTCCTCCAATGACTCCAAAGATGTTTGATGTGCCGTCATCCGGGCAACCATTCGATGCTCCCCGCGTGAGGAGAGCTGGAAGAGTTGTGCCCGGAGTGGGCCGCCACTGGAGGGGAAGGAGCGCGCTCTACCTCTTTCTTGGCCTTTGAGGTCAAGACTCCAGATTCCTTCAAAAATTCGACGTCGCCAGAAGATGACGACGCCTCTTGACTACAAGACAAAATCCACCTTCAGAAAGGGCAAAATCCAGGGCAAGCCAACAAGAAGAAAAAGAACAATTGAACTCGAAAACTTACCAGTCAAACTTGTCAGTATCAAATGTGGCCTCTGCCGACTCCGATGAAGACTCCTTAGGCAATCGCATCTTCTTGCGAGAAGACGGTGCCACAGCCCTCATAGGGACGGCAGGAATTGGCGACTCCGCACCAACGACCGTACCTTCTGGAGTCAAAGGAGATGACGCGTCCGAATCCTCGCTGCGCGAACACTTGCGAGTGTCCGGACTCTCGGACTCGGGGGCTTCCTCCTCCACATCAGAAGGGACAGTCGACTCAAACTCATCCTCTTCCAAGGCTTCACGAGGAATAACCCCCTCAGGAAGAGGAGGCATACAAGGCGGTACCGCCCAATCCTGCATACAGACAACAAAAATCAACAAAAATCAAGTAAGCAATAGAAAAGCAGTCGACAAAATAAGCTACTGCGTAGCACAACTATACCTCAGGAGGAGGATTCGAAGCATCAAAGGGAGGAACAACTGGCTCACTAGGAAGCACATCCTTGGCAGTGTACTTCGTGATCAGTCGAACCATATTGTCCACCTCACTCGCGGACATGCCATCGGCAGACACACGAGTGGCATCATCAGCGCCAGCCCATTGAAACATTGGGTGGACTCTAGCTTGAAGGGGTTGGACGCGACGGCGCATCCAGGTTCGGATAAGGGCGCAACCTCCCTCTTCTGCGCCTATGCGACTCTCGAGGTCGCAGACGCATTGATATAGCATGTCTGTCTCCGCGAGTTCGCCAGGCATCACTACGTTCTTCCAGGAACGCATCTTCTTGCAGGGAGTCGCGGGATCAAAAGGGCGCGAGTCCAAAGTGCTCATCTTTGGACTTCTGATCGCAGACATAGAACCATTTGTCCCTCCATCCCTGGACAGACTTGGTGAGCTTGATGTCGAAGTAGGTGGCGGATGGGTCAACGTGGATTCCGCAACCACCTACATCCTAAACTAAAGAGCCAGATGCGGACTTACGCTTCAATTTAAATATGCGCTTGAAAAGACCAAAGTGTGGCTCGATTCCGAGCCAGCACTCGCAAAGAGTGATGAAGCAGGTGATGTGGAGGATCGAATTTGGGGACAGCTGATGGAGCTGGAGCCCGTAGAAACAAAGAAGACCCCTAAGAAAGGGGTGAAGAGGGAAGGAAAGACCGCGAATGACGAATGCAAGAAACATCACTCGAAAACCAGCGGGAGGAGCAGGAATGGTCTCACCGCTAGGGACGCACGCATCGGCGACTGCTGCGGAGATAACTCCGTCTTGGCGCAGAAGACGGAGGTCCGATGCCTTGATGATGGAAGGGCGCCATGCACCATTTGTCACGCGGGTGCCCGCGACCTTCTTCTTCCCGCCGGCGGCGGCGCTGGTGCCCGTAGCAGCGGAGCCACCCTTCTTCTTCGCCGCGGCGTCGGTGGCCGCGGAATCAGCAATAGCGCCTCCTTTATTCTTCCCCATTGAACGGCGGCGATGCGAGCGTAGAAAGTAGCTCGGAAACGAGCGGAGGTGGTCCAGCGTTGTGGAGGAAACGAGCGCAAGAAAAGGCAGAAGAGCAACAGCAATGGAGATGGTAGCAAGGAAGAAAGAGCGCAGTTGGAAAATTACCGCCGTAGCATCGCTACTTAACCCCTAGAAGATGCAATCCAACGGCTCAGAAAAACCCTACTGGACGCGTGGCACACATCGTGCTGGACACGTGGAGATGGGGAAGCGCGAACCGTCCCTCCAATACTCCCATTACGCGCGGAAATCGAGGAGGCGTAGTTAAAATAAAGATTACGCACGCCCAGTTAAATCAAAGTCAGAAAGTAGGACCCACTGCTCGTCACGTCCCGTCAAACTCGCTCACGCGGGCAACTGAGGTCATACAAGCGTCAGTACTGACTTCATCAAAGCTACGTAGTGGAAAAATTCGACTACTTTAGTCCTTGCTGGAGTCTTCGACTCCACCAAGCACTCGGGGGCTACTCCCATTGGGAGTGCTGGCCGTGCACCCTATGATTTTGTTTTCTTATTGCAGGAACAAGGACAATCAAAAGAAAACCCAAACCATTCGAAATACGATTCGACTATGGACATGGGTTACTCCCATAGGGAGCGCTGGAAAAATTCAACTGAAACAAGCAAACAAAAGACGACAGCAGTCGCAAAAGTTATTTAGTCCCTGCCTGAGTCTTGGACTCAACCAGGCACTCGGGGGCTACTCCCATAGGGAGAGCTGGTCGCGCACCCTATGATTATTTATACAGAAAATTGTGTGTTGATAACATCGGCACTCGAAGCTCATGGAGACACCGCCTCATAATTTTCCCTACAAAGAGACTGCGTCACTGGGGTCACCCGAATCATCTCCACGATGATAAAATTCGAATGCCGCGCTTACAGCGTGAAGGTAAGACCTGAATAAGGCCTGGCAACGCATTTAGCTTCGCACTACCAGAAATGTATCCGTGCCTACAGGTACGATGAACATGCCTTGACGGACGCGTCGAGTGCTCACACCCATATAACTGGAATTCGACTCCTGTAAGACCTCCGCGGCCTGAGTCGAATTACACCAGCACTTTTCCGGATTCGAGTCCGGGGACTCGAGTTCGAGTAGATTACGTTGTTTCACCCTAAGGTGGTTAACTGATACCGATACTTCGGTTATATCAGGCACGTATATCAACAATCCCTATCACACAAATAAAAGCAGTCGAAATGCACTCGTTCAGGCACTCGAAGACTTCAAAAAGTCCCCAGCCGAATCTGCGATTCCACTGGGCACTCGGGGGCTACTGACATAGGTATACCCTACAGGTACTCGAGCTTGGTATATACGGTCCAAATACGTACAGGCCCACGGTATCGCCAAGGCCCAAACAAGGGACTCGAGTGGCCTACGGACTCTCGATTGCTTGAAGAACAAGAAGAACTCAAAGATAGAAAGTTTGAAGGGGAAAAACCCTAACTTGTAACCGACTCGACCTGCTACCCGAGACCTAGCCTATCTATATAAAGGCTAGGAGGGGGTGGCAAGGAGGACACACACGCAACCCTAGTTTCCACAACCCTTGCCAGATTGCATCTGCGCACCATTGTAACTTTCGACTCCTTCGATAATTCCACGAGAAGACAAGCAGGAGTAGGGACCTCTACGAGGCCTGAACCTGGGTAAATCCTTTGTCCCCTGTGTGCTTGTTTGCTAGCCGATAGATGTCTCCAGCACTCCCTCCTTCTCCAAAACCCAAGTCCATAACAATGGGCATTGATGAGTTAAACTCTCGTCACCTCATATCTTATTGATGCACAACCTCAGCAAAAGAACCAGGCAGACAGGTCTGGAGAGGAATCCAAAAGACCATGAAACGTAGCACTACTCCGTCCTTTCTACACCTTAGAGGTGAATGTATCTGAACTACTCGTATGTCGGTATGTATGTCGGCAGCGAGCTTATCAATAAAAAGTGCACCACCCCGAGCAGAGACTCGGGGACTGTTATAACACTTGTCTTGTTTTCGTATTCTTTGTGTCGGCTAGGTTAAGTCACTTATGTTTTAGTTGCTTTAGTAATGTGTTAGCACCAAAAACCTAACTCTTCGACTTTGCTACTATCCAACAAGAATTGGCTTCATGGCAAGCAAGAGAACAAGTTTGGAATGGCGATGTACATGAAAAACAACTAAGGAAAAAGAGCTTAAGCGGGCCGACATTGGTTTTTCGGCTAACCCTTAGTTTATTTTCTTCACTAAAGTGCCGAATCATTTTGACCTAATCTCAAGGTTTCAAGTATTGTTAAGTCAATTTTTTGAACCTCGGACTCATAAGTCGAAAAACCGAGTCGAGTCAAAAATTGGAGGAACAAGAAAATGAAACTCAGGGACTTCGCCCACGGTAATCCGTAAATAAAAACTTAGTTCGGAACATGAAAATGTAGCACAAACAAACCAAAGTGTTTAAGTACATCTACGCCCGGCATCCCGGGGATCTGATAAATATGATTGAGTGTTTTTCAAGGAGCAGCAGTAGTAGAAGAATCATCTGCGGAAGAGGAAGGTACTCCGGAGTGTGTAAGAGGAGCGCTAGCCTCGGCTTCGTCCTCCGGGTCAACTTCGTTGTCCTCCGGGTCTTCAGCCTCGTCGCCCAGCTCGGAGCCCTCGCTCGCATTCCCTTCCTCCTCAGCTCCAGAGGCAATCTCGTCATCAGCAGCAGCAAGGAAGCTTGCCCCCTCATTCCAGGCATGGCAGGAGGAATATTGAATGAGATTGTTTGCACAGGCCTGGCGGCGCGCGATCCACTCCGGATCCTCGCACCACTTACACCCGGTGCGCATATGCCTGAGCAATGCCAAGTCAATCCCTTGATACCATGAAAGCGTAAACTTTAGAGCAATGTCGACTCCAGCCCGTGCCACAAATTCACGACACAGGTGCAGTTGAGTGTCACATTCCATGAGTTTGGCTATGAAGTCTGAAGTTTTCTTGGGAATGGTCTCACTGGGCCAGAGGCAGCGAAACATCCGTGTTGCCGCTGGGACAATGTCCGCACCGAAATTCTTTACTATCTCAAGACGAGCGGTGAGACTCGCTAGGAGATCCTCTGTGTTATAGGGAATTGGCTCGGCATCAGGGCCAACAGGAATTCCACCCTGCTCACGGGATTGACGTACGATAGAGGCGGCAAACGTATCGCTCTCTGGAAATTTGCCTAAGGATAAGAGGAGTAACGTTAAGTGGATGGACCAAATCCAAATAATAACAGATCAAGCAAGAGCGGAGAACTTACTCGCAATCTGGAAGAGAAGTCGCTGAAGCTCGGAATCAGTGTTGGTGTTTTGGACCCAGAGTTTTTCGTACTCAGTGATTGCTGACGTAAGTTTGACGTCGGTGATGGCTCAATGCACGGCGCCTAGAAAAGTGTTGATGGCTCGTGGTTGCTGTAGAGCTTGTTGGGAACCCCAAGAGGAAGGTATGATGAGCACAGCAGCAAGTTTCCCTCAGTTATGAAACCAAGGTTTAATCGAACCAGTAGGAGCAAGGAAACACCCCAAAGGTGTTACTAGCTGAGCTTTGGTAGGGCGCACTACCGGTGCTAGTAGCAACGTGGAGACCTGCACAACACAACCACAGAACTTTGTCCCCAACTTGCGATGAGGTTCTCAATCTCACCACGTTTTGCGGAAAACAAAGGATTAAACGTATCGAATGGAAAGAAGTAAAAGTTTGCAGAAAGTAAACACAAAGAAGTAAACAAATTGTATATTGTATGTAAAAGACAAGGACCTGGATCCACAGTTCACTACAGGTGGCTCTCCTTAAGATAGATAACATGCTGGGTGAACAAATTACAGCGGGGCAATTGACAAACACCGAGAAAGCAATACATGCATATACTAATCATCTTGACTCCTCTGAGACTTGATTGGTCATTACAACATAATACATAGACCGCCATCCAACTGCATCTATGACTAATAATCCACCTTTAGGTTATCATCCGAACCCCCTCTAGTATTAAGTTGCAAGCAACAGATTATTGCTTTACGAACTGCGTGTAAAGTAACCAATATGATTGTTCTATGAACAAAGGATTGTTGTTTTCTCCCTAGTAGCAACAGCACATCTAGTACCTTAGGGATTTCTATCACTTCCCCAGATTACCAGAGGCATGAACCCACTATCGAGCATAAATACTAACTCTTGGAGTTGCTAGCATCTACTTGTCCAAGATAGCTACTAACAACGGAAAGCATACAAGATCTCAAATAACAAAGACATGATAGAATCAATAATCAATCTGAAATAGCATCTCAATATCCATCGAATCCCCGCAAACACAACATGTATGAATTACAAATAGATGATCTTGATCATGAACGGGGCTCACAAGATCTAAACATGAAAGCACAAAGGAGGAGAAACCAGCCATCTAGCTACTACATGGATCCGTAGTCCAAGGATGAACTACTCACGCATCACACCGGAGGCTCGCATAGTGATGAAGAAGGCCTCTAGGGTGAATTCCCCTCTCCGGCAGGGTGCCGGGAAGAGCTTCAGATCCCTCCCGATCTAGGGATGGAGATGACAGCAGCTATAGACTCTTTCGTGGATTTCTGATCGGGCCCTTAGGGTTTTCGTCCCGAGGGCAATATATAGGCGGAAGGAGAGGCCGAGGGGGTGCCGGGAGCAGCCACACCACCCCCTGGCGCGGGCCAGGCCTAGCCGCACGGCCAGGTGGTGTGGTGGCTCCCTAGCCCTTCTCCGTCTCGTATTCTGGCACTTGATCACTTCCGGAAAAATAGGCACTTCGGCTTTTGTCCCGTCCAATTCCGAGAATATTCATTTTCTGACTTTCCTGGAACCAAAAATAGCAGAAAACAGGCAGCTGGCACTGTGGCTCTTATTAATAGGTTAGTCCAAGAAATCACATGAAAAGTACTCCAAAGATGGAACAAAACACAAGAAAGTGGATAAAACCAAGCATGGAACATTAAAAATTATAGATACATTTGCAATGTATCAACATCCCCAAGCTTAACTCCTGCTCGTCGTCGAGTAGGCAAGTGATTAAAAGAAAGAATAATTTTTGAGGTGACATGCACCATCAAAGACTTGATCAAAGTATTTCCAAAACATTCAAAGCTGGGATCATAGTACTTCAATCATAACATGAAAGACAAAGTTCCAGCAATAAGCAAAGAAACTATGATGCAACATGAAAAGGCACAAATAAAAAATTCATGAATAACAATGCTTTGCAAGACGTTTGTTTGTTTCACATAGAGAAAACATAGCATACTAGTATTCAGCTTGTCCCTCAATAGAGTAGCAAATATAAATGCATAGGACACCTTCAAAGTTCATAAGAGTGACTAGATACAATAGTTTCAAACAAGCAATAACAAGTTATGCATCAATCAACTAGTCTTGGGACAATGCACATAGAACTAAGAATGGCCACTATGCTCTCAAAGTAGGTGCATAAAGATAGAAGGTGGAGACTCAATATAATGGTGGAAGAAAGGCCTTTGTAAAAGGAAGTAGGGATTGAAGTCTCATAAAGAGCTTCCAAAAATTATGGTACTTATAGCTTTCAGCTCTCATTGCCCCTATCATAAGCATCTTGAAGTGATTAAGGTTAAAGTGAACAAACTATGGTGTACATGCTTGATGAAGTATAAGTCAGAAATCTCATGTCCCTTGTATACAAGGGCCGCTCCTCATGCTACTCAAGTTTAGCCACTGGTAAGTTCTTGTCATCATAAGTACATGTGTATCATAGAGAAACGCCAACGGGGTACCCCTTGCCCGATGATACAGAAGAATCCCCATATCAAAATGACAAGGCAAGCAGACAACGAGCATCTCAGCATTCTTCTTATTTACCATGGGAATATGGTGCTTTTTCTCTCTTTCCTCTTTTCATAGTATCTCTTTTTTTTCTCAATACAGGACTCCTTTTTTTTATAAAAAGAATGCTTCATAGACAGCTCATTATGGTTACGCTGCAAGTTTCCACCATGTCAGCATGGATTAGACCAGCGGCCCAGGCGTTTCTCTAACACATATACATAACTCCATGGACTTACAAGCTCCCCTTTCATTTCACACCGACGTCATCCATATACAAAAGAGCATGATATCAACTAGGTACAAGTACCAAGTGCAATGTTGAAAGCGTTCCCCATGAAAGCATGGTTCTGCTAATTCCCGACAAATAAGTGCAAGCATATACAACATAGAAGACACAATTGTTCAAGTTTATTAGAGGCAAGTAAAGTAAAGTGTGCCATCAAGTTCGTGAGATTAATCACTAGTTTTCTTATAACAAGTGGAAGGTAAACAAAAGCATGAATATACTTGGAATAGCATAAGCTAGTAGGTAGGTATGGTGGACTCTTTCGAATAACTTGGTTTTGGGAATTGGATGCATGAGTGGAACTCATACTTTGTTGTGGAGGCTAGAAAAAGACTGGGAGCGACAAACTAAGAGAGCAATAATGGCCATAATCATGCAGAGCGACAAAACATCATTGATCAAAGCATAAAGTGATACTACAAGTTGAAAACTAAAGGATCATAAAGGCTATGGTGACTTGAGATAGTCATAACATGGTGTGAGCATGTGCCAAGTCAACCCAAATAAAGCATCAAAGGAGAATACCACTATACTATGCTTTAATATGCTAAAATAACGCATGATTCATCCAAGGCACATTAAGCAATCTCAATTGTTTATAAAAAGTCATGCTACAGCAACGAATACTAAGCATAAAGCCAAAACAATATCAAGCATGGCATGACAAAGCATAGGCCACAGTCAAAAACGAGCTCTTTTTACCACATAAGCATGACCTTTCCTACTCTTTTCCAAACCAAACCAAACTATTTGCAAACCAAAGTATGAAAGAGGGGGTCCAACCAATTTATTCAGAAAACTAAGCAAACCAAAGCAAACGAAAAACCAAAAACAAAACCAAAAAGAAGACGCTCCAAGAAAAACACAATTGTGCATGAAACAATAAAAATGAAGCGTTTGGAAGAAACCTGGATTTTTTATTGATGAAGAAGGGGATGCCTTGGGCACCCCCAAGCTTTGACGCTTGTACTTCTTGGATATTTCTTGGGGTGACACGCGTGGCATACCCAAGCTTGAGCTTTATTCCATCCTTCATCTCATTAATCATTCTTCCATACACCTGAAATTTTTCCTTCATAAAAAACTTCACACAATCTTTATTAGCAACATTAGTGCACTGAAGATAAATAAGTCTCAAGGTTCAGTTCTAACACCAAATAAACTTCCATTAACACTAGATACTATAGCACTTCCCTCAAAAAGCTCAATTCCCCAAAAGAACTCAAGAAGGAACCAACAGGAAGCAAATGCAGAAAATGGCAGAAATCTGTCAAAACAGACCAGCAGGTAAAGACAATTTTTTTTCGAAGACCTTTTGTTGCTCAAATCAAAAAGTGTTGAACTAACGAAAGTTAGATAACAACCTAGGTCATAAGCACAAACAATTACAGCTCAATCCGACATACAGAGATCTCTGACGCATTTTTACGGTGAAGCACAAAAATCTGTTTCGGGACAGCAACTTTCCCAATCATTACTTCTCTCTCATTAGAGGTTACTCTTGGCACAAAAAGCAAATAAAAAGGATAAGGAGAGGTTATTACAGAGGAAATAACTTCCAAGACTCATCTAAAACTCTTGGGTTATCTCCCAACATGTACTTTTCTTTAACGCCTTTAAGTTAGGCATAAGAAGCAAAGAAAGAATCAAGTGTTCTCAAATGAAGAAGCATTAAGATCAATACCAGAAATATTTTCAATAAGGCAAGGTATATCATCCAAGTAAGTTCTAGAGGATCCTTTCTCAATGCTCTTGGGTTCACTATTCTCATCAAAAGGGTTTGCAAGAACAATCCAATCAAGATTCTTTTCTATGGCATCATGTATTGCTACTAGTTTAAAGGGTATTGGTATCTTAGGTTCCTCCCCATTAGTTTCGGTTTTGTTCATCTTTTCTCGTGTACCAACAACATCTACAGATGATCCTAGCATATTAAAACGTTCAAAAACTTTTCTAGCTTCCTTGGCAACATTATAGAACTCCTTAAACAAAGTTTCGAGAATAAAATCTCTCTTTTTAGGGTCTTCAATTTCTTTAAGCTTAAGAAACATTACTTGCATTAAGGGGTTGAGGTTAACAAACCTAGCTTATAACATGTGAATTAAATAAGCTGTAGCAATCTCAAAATTTGGAGCAAGTTCTTCAAGGGATCTATCCTTAGTATCTTCATGTTTGCTAACATGATTAAAGAATTCTTCAATATTATCTTTCCCAATTATAGAACCACTACCAATTGAAAGGTATTTCAAGGTGAATGTAGGGATCAACATGGTGAGCTAAGGAAGAGGTGACAACTAAAGGAGACTTAATTTTTGTGTGTTTTTTATAAAGAAAGCCAACTAGTAAAACTAATTTTTTTTGTGTTTTTTGAAGAACAAAACAAGCAAACAAAGCAAAAAGAAACTAAGAAAAACAAAAACAACAAAGTAAAGAGATTGGTTATGAGGGACCCCCCTTGTGAAGATGTCCTTGACTCCCCGGCAACGGCGCCAGAAAAATCTTTAATGGCGTGTAGTTGACGTGGGAGTTTCTTCTTCTTCGATTCCCCAGCAATGGCGCCAGAAAAATGCTTTGATGGCTCAATGCACGGCGCTTAGAAAATTGTTGATGGCTCGTGGTTGATGTAGAGCTCGTTGGGAACCCCAAGAGGAAGGTATGATGAGCACAGCAACAAGTTTCCCTCAGTTATGAAACCAAGGTTTAATCGAACCAGTAGGAGCAAGGAAACACCCCAAAGGTGTTACTAGCTGAGCTTTGGCAGGGCACACTACCGGTGCTAGTAGCAACGTGGAGACCTGCACAACACAACCACAGAACTTTGTCCCCAACTTGCGATGAGGTTGTCAATCTCACCGTGTTTTGTGGAAATCAAAGGATTAAACGTATCGAATGGAAAGAAGTAAAAGTTTGCAGAAAGAAAACACAAAGAAGTAAACATATTGTAGATTGTATGTAAAAGACAAGGACCGGGATCCAAAGTTCACTAGAGGTGGCTCTCCTTAAGATAGATAACATGCTGGGTGAACAAATTACAGTGGGGCAATTGACAAACACCAAGAAAGCAATACATGCATATACTAATCATGTTGACTCCTCTGAGACTTGATTGGGCATTACAACATAATACATAGACTACCATCCAACTGCATCTATGAGTAATAATCCACAATCAGGTTATCATCCGAACCCCCTCTAGTATTAAGTTGCAAGCAACAGATTATTGCTTTACGAACTGCGTGTAAAGTAAACAATACGATTGTTCTATGAACAAAGGATTGTTGTTTTCTCCCTAGTAGCAACATCACATCTAGTACCTTAGAGATTTCTGTCACTTCCCCAGATTACCAGAGGCATGAACCCACTATCAAGCATAAATACTAACTCTTGGAGTTGCTAGCATCTACTTGGCCAAGATAGCTACTAACAACGGAAAACATGCAAGATCTCAAATAACAAAGACATGATAGAATCAATAATCAATCTGAAATAGCATCTCAATATCCATCGGATCCCCGCAAACACAACATGTATGAATTACAAATAGATGATATTGATCATGAACGGAGCTCACAAGATCTAAACATGAAAGCACAAAGGAGGAGAAACCAGCCATCTAGCTACTACATGGATCCGTAGTCCAAGGATGAACTACTCACGCATCACACCGGAGGCTTGCATGGTGATGAAGAAGGCCTCTAGGGTGAATTCCTCTCTCTGGCAGGGTGCCGGGAAGAGCTTTAGATCCCTCCCGATCTAGGGATGGAGATGACTGCGGCTACAGACTCTTTCGTGGATTGTTGATCGGGCCCTTAGGGTTTTCGTCCCGAGGGAAATATATAGGCGGAAGGAGAGGCCGAGGGGGTGCCGGGAGTGGCCACACCACCCCCTGGCGCGGGCCAGGCCTGGCCGCGCGACCAGGTGGTGTGGTGGCTCCCTGGCCCTTCTTCGTCTCATATCCTGGCACTTGATCACTTCCGGAAAAATAGGCACTTTGGCTTTTGTCCCGTCCAATTCCGAGAATATTCATTCTCTGACTTTCCTAGAACCAAAAACAGCAAAAAACAGGCAGCTGGCGCTGTGGCTCTTGTTAATAGGTTAGTCCAAGAAATCACATGAAAAGTACTCCAAAGTTGGAACAAAACACAAGAAAGTGGATAAAACCAAGCACGGAACATCAAAAATTATAGATACGTTTGCAATGTATTAGTCGGCCTCCTCTAGTAGGCCCTTGTCCTTAGAGATTTGCGCAACTAGACGCTCCTTCTCTTCGGCAAACTCCTGATCGGCCTTCTCCAACGCGGACTGATGAGAGCTCTTGAGCCTCTGGATTTCGGCATTCAGCCGAGTAATCTCCGAGTCCTGCTGCTGGAGCCGAGATATCTCAGCGTCCTTCTTCTTCAGTTCAGCTTCATACTTCCCTGATTGTTCTAGGCAGTGGGTCTTCAGTTCAGGCATAGGGACTTTGTCCTCAAGAGCAACTGCAACATGATCCGGAGGACCCAAAATATGAGTGTCCACCGGATAAAGCACGGAGGGTACAATGATCATGTAAAGGGGATGAAGTTACCTTTGATCTCCGCAAGATTCTTCCTCATAATTTTATTCTCAGCCTCAACCTTAGTTGTGTAATGCGGACAAAACATTCATATAAGTTCTAAGAAGTTTGAATGAACAAGGAAGGGAGAGAAATGGAAACTAACCCTTCTTCTGGTACTCCTCCAGGAGTTTACCTTAACACCCGCGTATGTGTTTGTAGGAGTCCAGCAGGCGCTGGAACTCAGCGGTTCGGCGGTTAGTGGTAACCTGAAAAAAGAAAGAGACAAAAGTTCAGAGACAAAGTGGAAATTATTCGAAGGTTACAAGATCCAGGCCAAGTGGAACTTAGCCCGGCTCTAGGTGTGTGGATATTCGAAGTCTACAAGATCCGGGCCAAGTGGAACTTAACCCGGCTCTAGGTGTGTGGATATTTGAAGTCTACAAGATCCGGGCCAAGTGGAACTTAAGCCGGCTCTAGGTGTGTGGATATTCGAAGTCTACAAGATTCGGGCTAAGTGGAACATAACCCGGCTCTAGGTGTGTCGATATTTGAAGTCTACAAGATCCGGGCCAAGTGGAACTTAACCCGGCTCTAGGTGTGTGGATATTCGCCAATCTCTCCTTTGTGTTACATGTGCGGTTGTAGCTTTCAGCCCAGTTTCGATTATGCTGGCCGCGGGTCCTCAGGTGCCACCACAGAGCGTCGAAATGCAAGTTCCTACTTTTGATCGATACTCTGAGCATGCTGGAGATGCAAATTCCTTCGAAGAGGAAGCATGGCGACAACAATGACACCAGGTACAAGATGCAACTTCCATCCCAGACCGAAATCAAGTACAAAACCAGTGGACAAAGGGAGAAATCCCATGGTCTGGTGGTGCCAAAGGAAATTCCATCAGTGTATCGATATGTAATTTTTTACTTGAGCATATATTATTTGAGCATTATGTTTGAGCTCAAGTACAAAAACTATGTAATACATATATTTGAGCATTATGTTCATTAAGTCAGACTATTTTGTTACTTTACTATTTATGTTGTAAGTTTTAATTGTGAATCATGAAAGAAAACTAGATTTAGCAGTACTCCACACATGACCACCTAATTAACCCATTATTCCCTATGGGATTTTAAGCAAGTCACGCCCATAATCCAAACCCTAGATCTAGCAGTACTCATATATAATGGAGGGAACACTTTAGTTACTTATCTCCATGGCGTCGCACTCCACTCTCCCTAGTCCCTACCCTAGATCGCGCAACACTCCACTCTCTCTCCATGACTAACCCAAGAGCCCATCACCCTATCTCTCCACCCCTACCCTAGATCTTCTAGCACCGTGTGGAAGATGGTGTTTAGGCCCGTGTTGTGCAGATCCACCGTGTGGAAGATGGTGCTCAGGTCAGTGACGAGGTGGTTTGCATCGTTTTGATCCACCGTGTGGAATATGGTGCTCGGATAAACAGTGAGGTCATATGCTCCGTGATCATCCACCATGTGGAAGATGGTAGTGATGCATGTAAAATGCATACATGAACTATGTAGTTTGTTAACATGTTTATGCACATATTTGCATCATATATAATGTTATATCCATGTTTTACATTGATTTTTTGGGGATTTACCAATGATCCCCTTTATTTTGGTTATAACCCTGCATGGCAGAAAACCATGTTTTCTATGTTTTTGATGTTTCGGGACCTATACAGAGTCAAATGGACCTGAGATTTTGGGGATGACAATATTTTACCATGAGAAGCATATAGAGATCAAGAACCTCGGGAGAAGGGCTAGGAGCCCCAAAAGAGTCCAGAGGGCGCGCCCAGCCTAGGTGTGCGCGCCCTGCCTTCGTTTCCTCTTCGACCGTCTGATTGCCTTGATTCTTTCGCCCACGGATTATCTTGGCCTAAAAACCATTATATAAGGACCCCAAGAGTCCTCGAGAGAGAGCACACCAGAGACGAAAAAACCACCAAACAGAGTCAGATTCAGGGAAGATTGCAGGGGGAAACTCTGTCGGAGCCGCATTCAGAGGGATCTCCACCCTCTCCAACATCTCCAACATCATCACCATGATGAAGAGGGAGTATTCCACCCCTGGACTATGGGTTTGTGGCAGTAGCTTGATCTATTTCTCTCTTTTTATTCATAGATCTAGTACCATATGAGCTGCCCAACATGATTATGGTCATATATGTAATTCCTATGTGGTGGATCTTTATTCTATGATTTGATATATGAGATTGGAACCTATTTTGTATAATATGTATTGGTAGATGCATATCATGTACCTAGTTCTTAATTGCTTGTTTTGATCCAACTTGTGCAAGAACTTCTATGGGAGAAGTGTGTATTAGATGGAGTAGCATGGTGGTAGTGATTGAATTGTGACAACAATATTCAAATTCTACTTTGGTTTTTAACTTTATTTTGCTCTCTCACTAGGGGTAAGTGAAATCATGTGCTATAATTATCTTGTGATATTGAGATCATGTCATATTACTTAAAGTTATACTTTGATTTGTTCTTAATTCAAGATTGCATGGAGGTTTCACTTCCTTGAGGAGTATAAGAGAGATGTGTTTCATCTCTATGTTAGGACGTGATGCCCATATGAATGCTTATCATGCACATATAGAAGTTCCATGAATTTTTATCATTGATGAATTGTTTTATGATCACCACAACTTAAAAAGAGAGTAGACAAGTGATCCCATGAACCCCGGTCCAATTTTAATCATAAGAAACACCTTTCCATTGCAATTATCATCACTTTTAATTTCTGAAATTTACTATTTCGAAAATACAAAAATACTTTTCGTACTTGCAATCACTCATAAAAACCCCAAAAACAACTTTATCTTCACATATCGCATATAGTTTGCATTGTTTTATTTTATTTACTTTATTTATTTCAGTTCACTATATTTTATTTCACATACTAATACAAAACGTTGTGCTTGACAACCACTTGGTGGAGTTGGGGACATAATACAAATTATTTTTCTTTATAGGTTGCTTTACAAGGAGAAGGCGAATAACTTCTAAGCGGGTTTCCCGAGAATTCGATTTGAACCCTCGAGTCATCTTTTGGGGAAAATAAGCTTGCTACAACACTCTTTACGTGGAGTCCCAACGAAAAGTGGCCACGACTGTTGCCATGAAGACGTATTTTCTAGCGCCGTTACCGGGGAACTACAAGAAGGACCTCACAAGTGGAGCCATCATCTTCATCAACGTGTGTAACAACCCAAGCTTGGGGAGGTTGCACCACTATGAGATTTTTATTCTCCTTTTAGATTTTTAAAGCACTTTACTTTATTTTGTTTTTAGTCTTTCCTTAAAACACAAAAACACATAAAAATGGAAAAGAGAGCTTATTGGCCCTTTAGTGTAAAGAACTTCCCAAAAGAAGGTGAGATACCCTTTGAATCATTAGAAATAGACCTACAGCTACTAAAGCTATTTATGAAAACCATTTTGATGGGAAATCTGATGAAAACCCCATGCAACATTTTAGGACTTTTAGTGAAAAATGCAAAGATTTAAACATGAGTAATAAAAACAATGGCATGATCAAAGTTAAACTTTTTCCATATTCACTTGCTGGTAAGGCATTAGATTGGATATTAAAATGGCTACCTGGAAATTTTAGCTCTTGGTTTAATGTTAAAGATGCTTTTGTTGAAATATTTGGAACCCCTAAATAATAGGCCATCTTAGGGAAATTCTTATCATGTTTAAACAAAATAAAGATGAACCTCTTATAAGAACTTGGGAAAGATTTAGAGAACTAGCTTATGGAAAAGAACACGGTTTTAGAGATTGGATGTTAATGCATACATTCTATAGAGGGTTAACTAAAAGTTCAATGGCCTATTTAGATAAAGAAAGTGGAGGTTCTTTCATGAATATAACAGCCAACAATGCTTATATATTGTTAGGTGGCCTACTCTTAGAAGTAAAAGTCAAGGAAATCCTTGAAAAAACTAAAGTGCCAGAAGATGTATTTGATGATAGATATGAAATATTCAACTTATACAATAGAGATAAACAAGTAGAGGAAGTTAAAATGCTAAGTGAAACAAAAGAACCTCTACTTGATCTTGATAAATGTAGCTTGCATGAACTCATTACTATATTGCAAAAGTTTCCTAATGATCCATCTTTTAATGTTCATCAAGCAGGATTTGGTTCATACATAGCAAATTATGTCATTAAAGAAACATTGAAAGATATAATAATGAAGTTATGATACCAGCTAAGCTTGGGGATGCATGGCTCCCCAAGATACTAATCACTATTGGAAAAGAGACACATCATGCCATTCTAGATTTAGGATCTAGTGTCTTAGTTTTATCCAAAGATCTATATGATTTTATTGATTTGAAACCCATGGAAAAATGATGTATATATATTTTACTTGCTGATGATTCAACCAAACATGCCTTAGGGAAAGTTAAAGATATCATGGTTGAATTACATATGACATTTGTACCTATTGATTTCATTGTAATGGACACGGGGAGCAATATCTCAAGTCCTATAATACTTGGTAGACCTTTCTTAAGAACCACATGTGTAATCATTGATGAAAAAGAAGGAAATGTGAAGTTTCCATTTCCTCACAAGAAGTGTATGGAACTGATACATTGCAAATGTATCTATAATTTTTGATGTTCCATGCTTGGTTTTATCCACTTTCTTGTGTTTTGTTCCAACTTTGGAGTACTTTTCATATGATTTCTTGGACTAACCTATTAACAAGAGCCACAGTGCCAGCTGCCTGTTTTCTGGTGCTTTTGGTTCCAGGAAAGTCAGAAAATGAATATTCTCGGAATTGGACGGGACAAAAGCCAAAGTGCCTATTTTCCGGAAGTGATCAAGTGAACGAATACGAGACAGAGAAGGGCCAGGGGCTGGCTACACCACCTGGCTGCGTGGCCAGGCTGGGCCTGCGCCAGGGGGTGGTGTGGTGGCTCCCGGCATCCCCTCGGCCTCTCCTTCCGCCTATATATTTCCCTCGGGACGAAAACCCTAAGTACCCGATCAAAAATCCACGAAAGAGTCTGTAGCCGCCGTCATCTCTATCCCTAGATCGAGAGGGATCTGAAGCTCTTCTCGGCACCCTGTCGGAGAGGGGAATTCACCCTGGAGGCCTTCTTCATCACCATGCAAGCCTCCGGTGTGATGCGTGAGTAGTTCATCCTTGGACTACGGATCCATGTAGTAGCTAGATGGCTGGTTTCTCCTCCTTTGTGCTTTCATGTTTAGATCTTGTGAGTTCCGTTCATGATCAAGATCATCTATTTGTAATTCATACATGTTGTGTTTGCGGGGATCCGATGGATATTGAGATGCTATTTCAGATTGATTATTGATTCTATCATGTCTTTGTTATTTGAGATCTTGCGTGCCTTTCGTTGTTAGTAGCTATCTTGGGCAAGTAGATGCTAGCAACTCCAAGAGTTAGTATTTATGCTCGATAGTGGGTTCATGCCTCTGGTAATTTGGGGAAGTGATAGAAATCTCTAAGGTACTAGATGTGCTGTTGCTACTAGGGAGAAAACAACAATCATTTGTTCATAGAACAATCGTATTGTCTACTTTACACGCAGTTCGTAAAGCAATAATCTGTTGCTTGCAACTTAATACTGGATAGGGTTCGGATGATAACCTGAAGGTGGATTATTAGTCATAGATGCAGTTGGATGGCGGTCTATGTATTATGTTGTAATGCCCAATCAAGTCTCAAAGGAGTCAAGATGATTAGTATATGCATGTATTGCTTTCTCGGTGTTTGTCAATTGCCCCGCTGTAATTTGTTCACCCAGCATGTTATCTATCTTAAGGAGAGCCACCTGTAGTGAACTGTGGATCCAGGTCCTTTTTCTTTACATACAATCTACAACTATCTACTGTTTTGTGTTTACTTTCTACAAACTTTTACTTATTTCCATTCGATACGTTTAATCCTTTGTTTTCTGAAAAACACGCTGAGATTGACAACCTCATCGCAAGTTGGGGACAAAGTTCTGTGGTTGTGTTGTGTAGGTCTCCACGTTGCTACTAGCACCGGTAGTGCGCCCTGCCAAAGCTCAGCTAGTAACACCTTTGGGGTGTTTCCTTGATCCTACTGGTTCGATTAAACCTTGGTTTCATACTGAGGGAAACTTGCTGCTATGCTCATCATACCTTCCTCTTGGGGTTCCCAACGAGCTCTACATCAACACAGCACCAGCACTTTTCTGGGCGCCATACACAGAGCCATCAGGAACACTTTCCAAGGAAAAAGGATGTATCAAAGAAACACAAGCTACCACATGAATTCCATATCACTTAAACCAAGTAAGTAAAGCCTAGCTATATGGCTATAAAGAAAGCTCCATTCGGGAGGCAACCTGGTCATTTATTTTCATGTTTGCTTGCTATTAAAAGAGTCCTTTTTAGTATCTTTTCTTTCAAGTAGTTTTAAAGTACCTTGTGAACTCATCTTGGATGATGAAAAGTTGTAAAATTTATGGAGTAGCAAATTCCTGCATAACAATTTTTAGTAGAAAATTATCTGATTTTTTTATAACTCCGTTTGCACTCATATTTTCACAGTGTTTACAACTTTTCATCCTCTGTATGAATGAAAATTGGATAACATTCCTAACATGTTTAAGTGGGCGAAATAAATTTGTTTTGTTGCTGCTGAAAATCTGGGCAGATTCTAACATATTTTGTTTTAACCATTCCCAAGTGTCCTAAAATGATTGCTATGAGCTATATTATATGATAGGGATGTGTAGAAACATTATATGCTTGCTATAACATTTAGAAAGAGTTTTTTCTTTGATATATATGTAGAAACTATTATGATTTTGTGCCACTAATGTCACCACTTAGAAAACAGATGGGAGAAAAGTTTTGCGTTGATTTTTTTGATAGGGAATAGGGGAACACCACGCCAAGAGAAATCCAAGAATGGTGAAAGCCATAAGCTTGGGGATGCCCAAGGCACCCCACTAGATCTATTAAACTCTCGATTTGCAGACCTCTAAACTTTGTTTTTCGAGTAACATAAGAGTATCATAGAAACTCAGAGCATTTTTTTTGTTTATTTTACTTTTGTTTGCAATAAAAGTACCACCATCATGAATCATTATGCATGTTTATTATTAAGCTACTGAAAAGAAACTTTGCCGTGAAAATATTAAAACTGAATATGAATGCCTTGACATAAAAGAAAAGGGGGGGTAAAAGCAAAAAGCTGAAATTCATGTTATGCCTAGTTACTAAGCTCAAATACTTTACATAGTATGATTTGTTTGTGCCTATTAATTTGTACCCTTTGCTTATGTATATTTATGTTCAACCATCAGGAGCAAGGGGAGAAAATAAATGTTGGCATTATGAACTAGATGGCACAATCTTTAGATCTCTTTTATGCTAAGCCTTGAAAATGCAAGCTAAGACTTATTCCAAACCCCTTAAACTAGATTAGGCATATCTACCCTATGTGTGGAAAAAACTACTTCCAAGTACAATATGCATGTTGATCCCCCAAAATACTCAAAATCATTTCTTTTGTGTAATTTAAAACTCATAAGAAAGTAAGGTTTAGGGTGATACCACTATGGAACTTTATGTGCTTTACATTTTCTAAGTTATTTGTTAGCCAATCCATGTTGTCATGGCACAAGCTTACAATATCCGTTATTGAAATATCATGTTTGTTCTTGCTTTATCCTGCACTACACACTAGAGTAAGCATAAGGAAAGAGAAAATACTCATAGACCGCTAGCCAAACCCATGCATGACATGGTGAAAACTTATAGCATGACAATCAATGACGCTCTTTTTAAAAGAAATTTGCCGAGAGGACTCATATGTCTGTTATCTTGTCTTCTGAAATATGGAGATATGCCCCTTATGAAAATAAAACAAAAGAAGCATGCTTCCTAGCTACCAAACATATGTTGTGCGTATAGTCACACAGGGGCTGAAGGGAATATGCCCGAGAGGCAATAATAAAGTGGTTATTATCTTATTCCATGTTTATGATAAATGTTTACTTTGCATGCTATAATTGTATTAATTGGACACGTTAATACATGTGTGTTTAATAAAGAAAATACAAAGTTCCTAGTAATGCCTCTCATATAAACTAGCTCGTTGATTAACAAGATGATCAAGGTTTCCTGATCATGGACATTGGATGTTGTTAATAACGAGGTCACAACATTGGTGGAATGATATGATGAACATTTATCCGAAGTATAGCATTACGATCAAAGTCATTATGTTTATATTGCTATAACATGATACGAAGTAATCTTAGTCCTTAGACCATGAGATCATGTTAATTGCTAACACCGGAAGAGTATCTTGATAACATCAAACGTCACACCGTAACAGGGTGACTATAAAGGTGGGTTCAGTGCTACGAAGGTGTTATGTTGAGGCTCATGGATCAAGAGTGGGATTTGTCCATCCCGATGATGGATAGATATACTCTGGTCCCTCTTGGTGATATCACATTTAGATAGCTTGCAAGCAGGTGATGTGATCACTAGAATGTTATATCACGAGAACGAGAAAAGAGTGCATGTCGGTAACGAGATCAAACTAGGTATTTGGATACCGATGATCGAATCTTGGACATGTATTATATCATGAGACGAAGGGATTTAGTTACTAGCGTTAAAGATTCTCATGATCACAGAAGTCATCGTTGAATGTGTAGGAGTCAGTATGGATCTCCAGGTCTCACTTCTGATTATTGATCAGAGAGGGGTCTCGATCATGTCTGCATTATTCGCGAACTGTAGGGTGACACACTTCAGGGATACCGACACCATTTGGATCAAATATGTTTCAGATAAAGATTTAAAAAAAGCGCTGGAATTATTTCAATAGACACCGAAACTGTTTCGGGTGAAATTGCTGAAATTGGTTCTGCATGTAATATTAAAATGTTGCAAGGGGTTTTATGTGTATGTTTGTTAATTAAAGTAATTAACAAAATTCTGAATAAAAATAATAAAAGAGTTTTATTAAATGAGAGAGCATTAAATTTGGAGAAATTTAATGCATTTAAAGTGGAGACTTTAAAAGAGAATGTGAAGGGGCATTTTAATGTGGAGGGGTTACCACCACATGAATGGGGAGGTGAGTCACCCTCCCATGGGGCGTCGGCCATGGGGGAGGGGTACCCCCTCCTCCTATAAAAGGCCCCCCTCACACCCCTTCTTCCTCACACCTCCTCGTGAAGTATCTCTCTCCCCCTCTAGTATTATTCCCCCATGGTCTCAGATTAGCGAGATACATATTCCCGGTGGCTTTATCTGGAAAGGAGTTGTTGTTCCGCTGCTTTGCTAGAGCGAGGGACAGAGGTTGTCGGGGTACCGGACGTGTGTGCGATCACGGATGCACCGCTGCTTTGCGGTGCTGGACTTGGTGGTGCTGGACTTGCTGGAGCTGGATCTGATGGACGTGCTGGAGTCAGACCTACTGGGCTTCATCACGATCTTGAGTTCAGCAAGTGTACGACTACAATATCCACAAGTTCCAACTCGTTAACAAAGCTTTGTTGTATTCGAGGGTAATTTCTCTATGGATGTATATCCACCCATTGCTTGTATCTAGTAGATTGATCTTGGCGTATAGTTCCCATCATAGGAATTTTTTGTTTCTATGCTGCGAACCCCAACAGTGGTATCAGAGCCTGATTTATGCGTAGGTGCTTTGCACGGGTAGTACACATATGTGTATATGTGGGCGATGATGATCATGTTATTGCATCTTCTATGTATTTTGGATATTGGTGGCATAGTGGGTTGAAGCGGCCCGGACCAACCTTACATGTCATCGTACATGAGACCGGTTCCACAACTGACATGCAACTAGTTTTGCATAAGTGGCTGGCGGGTGTTTGTCTCTCCTACTATAGTCAATATATGATTTACAACGAGTTGCTAATAACTTGGTTATCCTCGTTGTGGTTCATGTTCGTAGGTAAGACCGGTTCTATCTCCGAAAGCCCTAAGCCACGTAAATCTTGCAATTGATAAATTAGAGGCGTCTAGTTTAGATCGTTGCTGGGCTAGTGTCATGATATGGTAATGTTGTAAGTAGATGTATGATATATACTCTTACAACACACCTAACGTGTAAGTTCCATAGACATTGGCCTTGCACACAAAGGAATGATAGAGATCATACCACGATGCAAATGATAGAGATCAAATGCATGGACCATATCATCTCACTTTACACTTTAGATGTTAGCATCTTATACTGCTAGTTTGGCACTTTTTGTAGCATTGTAAGATGATCCCTCATTTAGATATCAAGATAAAATGTGTTCTTACTTAAGTATGCACCGTTCTGTGGATCGTGTTTCGAGACATCACGTGATGATCTGGTGTACTCGACTCTACGCTTTCATAGGAACGGGTGTAAGACAGTTTTACACACGTGAATACTAAGGTTCTTACTTGGCAAGCCTAACATGTACAGACATGGCCTTGGAACACGGACCGAAAGATTAAGCATGAGTCATATAGTTGATGTGATGCCCATATTGATGCTCTCCTTTGAAGCTACACCGACTCACGTGATGATCGGACTTGGTGTAGTGGATTTGGTTCATGTAATCACCAAAATGGCACGAGGGATGTCGTTTTTGAGTGGGAGTTCATTTCTAATTTGGATTAGTCGAACTCAATTTGTCATAAACTAAATCGAAGTGAATTTGCATAATTTGTTGTAGTCATTGGCGTATGTTCACTACCTTATGCTTAGTTTTAATTGAGATAATAGAACTATAGAATTCTAGATATTTACTTTACGAACTGGTATCGTATTGTTTTGAATGTCAATTTAAAGTTTAGAAGTCCTATTGCAAACTTTCAGCAAACTCTATTTACTCCATGAAGTTTAATAATTAGTATTAAATCAAGAGTAAGAATTCCAATGTTAGTATCTAAAGTATCATGTTTGCCTCCATGATTTTTGATATTCAAAAGTTGTTTTAATGTCAAGTTTATATAGGAGCTGAAAAAAGTTTCAAAAACCATCATGTGTGAAAGATATTCTGATATCTGAAACAATGTTTTTTGGTTGCATTATGATAGAGTATAATTTAGCAAAATACATGTTCTCATATTATGAGAATTTGTGAAGGATGGAGATGCTAGGCATCCGAATCTCCCAAAAGGTTTCAGGAACAAATATTATACTCGCGATTCTTCCTTATAGGCTATAGTACCTTGATCATGAAAGTTGTCATGATAAGGATGAATAGTAGATGTAAGTAAAATGTTTACTACACTAATAGATTCCTAAAGAATGGATTTTTGAAAGAATACCAAACATTTGATGATGGTGATCCACTTCAAAGTGCAAGTCCAAAGGTATTAGTATTTGACTATATACACTTTGTACTATGTGTCATGTGAATGACAACACTATTGATGTTGATAGATTCTTTTAAAAGAAAAGGAATTGTTGAAAGAGAATCTATAAAATATTTAGCAGAAAAGAAAAGGTTGGAGATGTCCAACTTTGGTATATAGAAGATATACATGTTATGGTTGTATTCCTGCTTGTTAAACAATGTGGTTCTGAGGTATTGGATACTGGTATTGAATACCGAATTGGTTGGTATGAAGTGTCATACAGGACCACGCAATTCATGAACTGCAATGGCCTAAGTAACTAGAAAGAGAATAAGTGATGATGTTCATCGAAAACAAATAAAGTGTTATTGTGTTTTTCATTGTCGTCAAACCTAGCCTTCAAGATTTGTTTTAATAATTGTTATTTTGTTCCGGTATTATGAGAACAATGGTTGTTCAAAGAATTACTGTATTACATAAAGGATGGATGAACGTTTACAAGTCTGGTGGGAGAAATCGCATCCATAAACACTATTGCTAAAATGTCGCAAGACAAATGATTGAAAGACCACTTATGAAGTGAAATCACTGTTTAAATTATATTGGAAAGAAAACATGAAGAAAATCCATGTTGATGGATTTTTGGAGTCTTTGATTTTGATCAATTGACGCTTGTGAGACTTTCCTCGAGATAATTAAAACTCCGTCCATAGGCCAAAGAGGAACGGATGACTAACTTATTGGATATTATGCATGTTGATATATATAGTCCATTATGTGTAGCCATATGCGATGGATCTTTTTGCTTCAGATGCTTTCTCCAGAAATTTAAGTGAATATATCTATATATTTACTTAATAAGGAAGAAGTATGAAACATTTGAAAATTGTTCAAAGACTTTCAAGATGAAGTGAAAAACCATTGTAACGAGAAAATAAAAGAGTTTATGATTTGATCATAAAGGAAGATATCTGAGTTACGTGTTTAGCAAAACACCTAAGATTTGAGGAATTGTTCCATGATTTGTGTTTTCTGATAAACCATAGGAGTATGGCATATTCGAGAGATGAAATCAAACCATGTTTGACATGGTAAGATCAAAGGTGTCATTTATAAAACTGCCATTATGTTTTAAGGATTGAAGCTTTAGCAACTACCGCTTTTACACTGAAAAGAGCACCATCGTGATCCGTTGAAATGACACCATATAAGTTATGGTTTGGGATAAAACTAGAATTGTATTTTCTTAAATTTCGGTATGCCATGCATAAGTAAAATGTTTACAACCAACGTCGGATAAGCACGTCTTTGTAGGTTATCCCAGAGAATTTGCTAGGAATTTATCCATAACACCGAGGACAAAAGAGTTTGTTACTTGGAACGTCAAGTTTCTTGAGAAGGAATTTTTCGCAAAAAGTTAAGTGGGAGGACAATAGAACTTTGATAAGGTTGTTGAACCTTAGCTATATGTGCTAAGTAGCACAGCACCGGAAAGTATCCCGGTGGCAGCCACAATGCTCATGGCTTCCGTGATTACAAAAGGTGTGATCTTGGAGATTAGAGTTCTTATTGAACCATGTGGGTCGGTAAGAATCAAATAGTAAGATTTGAAATAGAAGTCGTTATTGTTTTGACAATAATGAACTGACTGCATGCAAAGAAGCGATGATGGGCCCTGACTCCATAAAATGACTAAGAAGTCATAGAATCCGTGATGGTATCCATACACGAGGAATCAAGTTTTTGAACTTAGAAGACCCTCCGGAAAGGCGTGAAGCCTATCGGTCGTGTTTGGATCTATAAAGAAATAGACATTGATGTTTAACATCTATGAAATAGTAGACATGTCGGAAAGAAGTTGATGGCAATGTTCAAGGATTTGACTATGACAAGATTTGATCTTTCATAGCGATATTTAGTATTGACGGATTAATGTAGCAACCACTACATATAATTTGGTATATGGTAGTTGAATAAACAAAACAAGGTTCTTCTAATAGAATGGTTACCTAGGACGTGTACAAGACACGGTCCTAAGGGTTTTGTTAATTCAAAGGGTGCTAAAAGGGCATGCAAACTTCAATAGTTGAAGTGAGCATAGCAGAGTTGGAATCTTAACCATGATGAAAATGTTAAAGGAGTTTAAATTCATCGGAGATGATGAAGATGCTTGCATTTGCAAGAAATTAAGTGGGAGTGTTGAGACATATTTCTAATACATTATGTAGAGGACATATTGTTGATTGGAAATGATGTATCTTGTATTGACACAAGTTAAGAATTTCATTAAAATAAGATTTCGATGAAAGACTTGGGCAAAACCGGAATATTTGGCATCAATATCTATATGGATAGATTGAGGCGCTAATATGGCTTTGCCAGACATACATATATGAGATATTGAAAGGCTTCAATATGGAAACAACAAGAAAGGTTCTTGCTGCATGGAAAGGATTGTATCAAGATTCAAGTGTTTCGACACTTGGTGAGTAAAATCACATGAATATTGTGATCGATTATACCGTGATATGTATATATCCAGATATGTCCTATGCTATAAAAGTTATGAGCACATACCATAATGATTCATAAGATGATCATTGGACAATAGTAAATATATTCTTATGAGCTTTGGAAGAACTAAGAATATATCATGTATAAGTGACAAATAGTTAAAGGTAGTCCATTGTAAAGTGTTACATTGATACTAGTTTTGTCACAAGATACAAATTAAATTTATCCCGAATTAGACTATGGGTGGCACAATGTAATGGAAAGGATGTTCCATGATGGATTTGGATAAGTTCCAAAGTTGAAACATTGTGACAGACACTACAACAAAAAGGCTAAGTATATGACTGCTATAATAGCAGCAAAGGAGGGCATTTGTGTTAAGTAGTTTGTTATCAAACTAGGTGTGGTTCAAAGTGGGCTAATACTATGAAGATATATTGTATGACAATAATATCAACATATTTTTACCCGAACGAACTAAAGGTCTCACCAAAGGACCAAATTTATACAATGCCATCTCATTTGAGAATGAGTGATGCGTAGAGACGCAAAGACATGCAAATACACACGGACCTGAAAGTGCCAGATCCGGAGATTATGTTAACCACTAGCAATCGCATATATGCAACACCAGAAAGCCATAGGTGTTCCATACGCAAAGTTTTTCAAACTAGATTATTGACTCTAGTGCAAGTGGGAGACTGAAGGGAATATGCCCGAGAGGCAATAATAAAGTGGTTATTATCTTATTCCATGTTTATGATAAATATTTATTTTGCATGCTATAATTGTATTAATTGGAAACATTAATACATGTGTGTTTAATAAACAAAATACAAAGTTCCTAGTAATGCCTCTCATATAAACTAGCTCGTTGATTAACAAGATGATCAAGGTTTCCTAATCATGGACATTGGATGTTGTTAATAACGAGGTCACAACATTGGTGGAATGATGTGATGAACATTCATCCAAAGTATAGCATTACGATCAAAGTCATTATGTTAATATTGCTATAACATCATACGAAGTAATCTTAGTCCTTATACCATGAGATCATGTTAATTGCTAACACTGGAAGAGTATCTTCATAACATCAAACGTCACACCGTAACAGGGTGACTATAAAGGTGGGTTCAGTGCTACGAAAGTGTTATGTTGAGGCTCATGGATCAAGAGTGGGATTTGTCCATCCCTATGACGGATAGATATACTCTGGGCTCTCTCGGTGATATCACATTAAGATAGCTTGCAAGCAGGTGATATGATCACTAGAATGTTATATCACGGGAACGAGAAAAGAGTGCATGTCGGTAACGAGATCAAACTAGGTATTTGGATACCGATGATCGAATCTCGGACATGTATTATATCATGAGATAAAGGGATTTAGTTACTAGCGTTAAAGGTTCTCGCGATCACAGAAGTCATCGTTGAATGTGTAGGAGTCAGTATGGATCCTCCAGGTCCCGCTTCTGATTATTGATCTGAGAGGGGTCTCGATCATGTTTGCATTATTCGCGAACCGTAGGGTGACACACTTAAGGGATACCCACACCATTTGGAGCAAATATGTTTTAGATAAAGATTTAAGAAAGCGCTGGAATTATTTCAATAGACAACGAAACTGTTTAGGGTGAAATTGCTGAAATTGGTTTTGCATGTAATATTGAAATATTGCAAGGGGTTTTATGTGAATGTTTGTTAATTAAAGTAATTAACAAACATTCTGAATAAAAATAATAAAAGAGTTGTATTAAATGAGAGAGCATTAAATTTGGAGAAATTTAATGAATTTAAAGTGGAGACTTTAAAAGACAATGTGAAGGGGCATTTTAATGTGGAGGGGTTACCACCACATGAATGGGGAGGTGAGGAGTCACCCTCCCATGGGGCGCCGGCCATGGGGGAGGGGAACCCCCCTCCTCCTATAAAAGGCCCCCCTCACACCCCTTCTTCCTCACACCTCCTCGTGAAGGATCTCTCTCCCCCTCTAGTATTATTCCCCCATGGTCTCGGATTAGCGAGATACATGTTCTCGGTGGCTTTATCTGGAAAGGAGTTGCTGCTTCCGCTGCTTTGCTGGAGCGAGGGACGGAGGTTGTTGGGGTACCAAACGTGTGTGCGATCACGGATGCACCGCTGCTTTGCGGTGCTAGACGTGGTGGTGCTAGACTTGCTGGAGCTGGATCTGATGGACGTGCTGGAGCCAGACCTGTTGGACTTCATCACGATCTAGAGATCAGCAAGTGTATGACTACATTATCCATGAGTTCCAACTTGTTAACAAAGCTTTGTTGTCTTCGAGGGTAAGTTCTCTATGGATGTATATCCACCCGTTGCTTGTATCTAGTAGATAGATCTTGGCGTATAGTTCCCATCGTAGAAATTTTTTTGTTTTATATGCTGCGAATCCCAATAGGGGCAAGAGGTACCTCAGTGATGCAATTTTTATGAGAACCTATGCTATACAATGACAGAGTTTGAAAAGATGTAGTTTGGCACAGATTGGGACCCTAATATGGTGAAATGCACTTTGGATAGTGCCACACTCATGGGCTACAACGCCGATGCTCTATATGTGAATTATAGAAGAATTTAAAAATCACAACGAGAGAGGTAGTGAGTACCACCAGACCCCGTAAGAAAACCGTGACAACCAGCTTGGCACAATGATGGAGTTAGAGAACCATATTTTGTTCAATACCAACTCAACCAGTAGGGCGTAGCTTATAAGATAAAAATGTGAACTCAACATATTAGATATCTAAATAGTCAGAGGTTTGATATTGATTCTTTGGAGAAGAGGGAAGAGAGAGATTGAAAATCCAAAAGGGATACTTTCAAAATATATATCCAATTATCTATTTTTTTAAATAAAGCCTCGAGCCATACAGTTGCATCCTCTCCACATTATTTTTCTTATTCTTATAAAAGCACTAATATTATATACGCGAATCTAACATGCATAGTCTATAAATCTTTGATCTATAAATTATTTAATAAAATCATAATATGGTCAAAGGGGCTCAACCCAAAATCCTTAAAAGGTAAAATATATGAATATTAATTTTGTGAACCTATTTCTATAGTATTTAAAAAATTAGACCTTCAGGTGTGCCTAAATAACATTTTAACGCATAAAATTTTATGTGGCCGCATTATTTCATATGGCATAATATAAATATCCATGTAAGTACAAAAATGGTGCCATCGCATTTGCGAGGGCCACCATACTAGTTGTAACTAACACTGTAATCTCTACTACTTATAAAGAGGCGAACATGAGTTTTTCTACACGTATCCCATAAAATATAAAGGAACCTATTACAGCCCCACAATTAGACCCATCAGACACAATCTAATGGTTTACATTAGCCTAATATTTCTGTTGGGTGCACTTAGAAAATAACTTTGACGGAGTACTCAGCCCACACGGCCCACACGGAAAATCCCCCCGCCCCGCATCCGCAGCACCATCGTCGCTGAACAAACACAAGAAAAATAATGCTTAACAAACGCTAGAAAGAAGGAAACTGAAAGCGAGTGCTCCATCCACGATCCATCGCCTCCCTCCCTGATCTTATTTCCTCCACCGCCTCTCCCGCACCGGCGCCAAAGCGAGTGCTCCATCCACGATCCATCGCCTCCTCCGTGATCTGCTTTCCTCCGCCGCCTCTCCCGCACCGGCGCCTCCCTGCCGCTTTCTCGGCCCGTCCTACCTCAGAAGTCGTGGACGGCGCCATGCGATGTGAGGCCTGACTGGATGCCACCGCCGACATGAAACAAAGCGTGACAATCCTACAACTACCGGAAAATTTTAGATCAGCCTTGCTTACTTACTTTCTCCTGTAAAGTCGTACGAATTGGAGCCGTATGTTACACAAGCCAGTCTAATCTGAAGTCCGATCTCACTACATACCCCTTGGGTACTTACCAATGTATTATCCGATTGTCCAGTAATGCTGCGAACATGAGTTTTTCTACACGTACCCCATAAAATATAAAGGAACCTATTACAGCCCCACAATCAGACCCATCAGACACAATCTAATGGTTTACATTAGCCTAATATTTCTGTTGGGTGCACTTAGAAAATAACTTTGACGGAGTACTCAGCCCACACGGAAAACCCTCCCGCCCCGCATCCGCAGCACCATCGTCGCTGAACAAATGCAAGAAAAATAATGCTTAACAAACACTAGAAAGAAGGAAACTGAAAGCGAGTGCTCCATCCACGATCCATCACCTCCCTCCCTGATCTTATTTCCTCCACCGCCTCTCCCGCACCGGCGCCAAAGCGAGTGCTCCATCCATGATCCATCGCCTCCCTCCGTGATCTGCTTTCCTCCGCCGCCTCTCCCGCACCGGCGCCTCCCTGCTGCTTTCTCGGCCCGTCCTACCTCAGAAGTCGTGGACGGCGCCATGCGATGCGAGGCCTGACTGGATGCCACCGCCGACATGAAACAAAGCATGACAATCCTAAAACTACCGGCAAATTTTACGTCAGCCTTGCTTACTTACCTTCTCCTGTAAAGTCGTAAGAATTCGAGCCGTATGTTACACAAGCCAGTCTAATCTGAAGTCCGATCTCACTACATATCCCTTGGGTACTTACCAATGTATCATCCGATTGTCCAGTAATGCCGTAGGTGATCTTAATATGAATTCGGATTCGAAAAGTTGATGCACTACCAGTAAAACCAAGGACAACCGATGTGGATTTAAACCATGTAATGCTCTTCAATTCCATGATATGCTATACTGCACAAGATAGATGATTGAATGTTTGCTAATTAATTGTTTTGATTCTCTCTTTCGAAGACAACAATTCTGAATCACATCTTAAATGAAGATCCTTGTAGCGTGTAGCACTTCGCTATGCCTGGATTGTGTGATATATTTCCTTAAGAAGGACACCGAAAATATGGTGATGAGTTCCTAGAATCACATTGGTTTTAAGAGTTGTGTTAACAGTGGAACCACTGACAGTCTCTTTTCAGCTCAGCCATGCCACTTGAAGGAGCCTTTCAAGTTGAAGCTCGATGGATTATGCCCATCTATATTAACTACACGTCTTGGGTTTCTTCAAACCGTTCCTCATAAGTGGTATCTTTCACCCAGTCATAACGTAGCTTGAAGTAAATAAGACGCAAAATCACTGCCTTTATACTACAATAGAAGATACTTTCTGCTACTAAGCACACTCTAACAACGTAAAATTTATAGCCTCCTAAACAGTGCTATATATATCTGTATTCTGCATAGTTGAGAGAAAAATAAAAGTGATACTAAATCCTTAGGCTACTTTTGTGTCACCTACTATCATTTTTGCTTTACGGCTATCCTATTTCTTCTGAACAATTCCACTCCTTTTGCTTCGTCTACTCAAATGTGTGTTTAGAGTTCCTCTCTTTGTGTCTAATTGATCTGCATATATAATTTTATTAGTTTCTGTGCTATAGCAGAATTGATGGCGGGCTTTTATTTACCTATCTCAAGTAATCCTCTTATCAGATTTAAAGCTTTTCATGTAAAACCTTATCTAATTCATAAGGGCATGTACAATGGTCTTATCTTAGCAATGCCACATAGGATGATTGCTGAATTGGAGGAGAGAGAAACGAAAAAAAGACGTCTGCCTTATCTTGGCTAAGAGGTCATCTCTTAGCAACAATATGTCTCACCACATATTTAGAAACATCTAGTGCTACAGATAAGACTAAAAAAAGAACCCTTTGTATGTCATATTTTGTTGTCATATCAAATGATGTGGCATGTATAAGATAAGACTGTCTTATCAACCGTTGTACATGCCCTAATACTATAATGTTCTTACTGCAAATTTTGAGTTATTCACTTCTTTCTGTCATGTTGTGGATAGATAACTTACAAAGAATTATTTCGTCATTAGACGAACACTGCTGAGTTTATATCTAGGTAATGTGTGCCAAGTTGTCAAGCACGATGGCGTGCACGGACCTCACAAGGTAAACATAAACCAATCTAGGGGAAGTGCAGATGTCTGTACAAATGCTTGATGAGCAGATGTATGTAGCAATTTTGAACAGTGGTTACCTTCCTATACACGATGTATGTAGCAATTTTGAAGTTAACAAGGCAATGCAAAGTTTTAGGTCTGAATTTCTACATTGCTCAGGGGCTAGGAGGGTGCATCTATTTTGTCCGCCTCCATAGATTTTGCTTTAGAGGATTTGGGGGAAATGGTCATAGCCAGAGGACCGTTGTTGCTATTGAACTTCCTGATTTCTTGATTTGTTTTGTGCAAATTTGTGAGAAATAATCTATGGGAAGTGCAGATGGGGCCATCTGAAAACGTTATGTATTTTCCCTCTGGACTGATGAATACTATACAATGCTTGATGCATTGTTCACTTTCTTGATATAAGCACTTCCAATCAATTCTGTTGTTTTGGTACAAACATTTTCTCCATTTGATGGTTACTTCTGTCATGGTGGTGTCACGGAGATGCCATGGATAGGCTAAAGGTGGGGACTAATATGCACTAGGGGAATCCAGGGAGGGATAGTGAGGTGATTCCTCACACAAAAGTTATATCTGATTCACTTCCAAAGTTTACAAGTGCTCCTAGAGCTGTCTTGGGGAGAGGAGGAAGAAGGGACTCTCTTACTCTCCCCACTAGCTAACCCGTACAAGACCAACCCGTAGAACCTAACCCTTCTACAGAGGACCTAGCCCTCATTATATAGGGGTGGTTAGGTCCCCACTTAGGGCATACGTATGCCTCCTCCCAAAATAGTAAGCCTCTGCGGCTCCTGCGTCACCACTTATATAGGGGTTACTTTTCCCCCGCGTCACCCATGCAGAGGCTACGTGAGCCTCTGCGGCTCCTGCGTCACCCAACATTGACTTCGTCACCTTTGTCGGCCACGCCTCGCTGGTCCTCCCTCTGTCCGCTTCGCTCAGGCCGTGCGTACCGGGGCTACTTTTGACCAGCGAGATTGCTTCCTTCTCCTAGAAGCTTGACATGACCCGGATCGTAGTTGATCCGGCCACACCCGTTCCTGCATGAAAATTAGATACATCGTTCCGACTTACGGCTTAAGTCGGTTGAGACCTAGTTAGGTGGACGCCCCCTGGTCCGGGTTACTCCGTGATTCGGCCTGCCTTGAGGTGGCCCGGCCAGCATCCGCTTTGACCTTGCCGAACGTCGGCTAACTCGGCCTTTATACCCCGGCGTGACCCTACCCGGGGGTATCCCCCCAACATTAGTCCCCGAAGCTGGTGCAGTCTTAGCTGCCTTGGCCGCTAAGGCCACAGCAGGTTCAATTTCACTGAGCTCTGGGTTTTATTTTCGAGTTACCTCCTTATCTCGGATCCTATGGATTTACTTTCCCTTGGCTCATTCCAAGTTTTCACTTGCTGGTCGGGTTACCACCTTATCTCAGATTCTATGGATTTACTTTCCCTTGGCACATTCCAAGTTTTCACTTGTTGGCCGGGTTACCAGATTCTCATCCGGGTTGTTCTTCCTTCTCTCGTACGCTTCCCCACGTGGAGGCTAATCATCACATCGCCTCATTTTAAGGGCCAGCCACAGTAACCGCCGCAGTAATTGTCAGGAGTTACTGTGCGCATGTCACGTCACGCCTGCCTCCTCGTTAACTGCATCAATGCGTCGTGTCATGGGATCTGCTGCGCCTTGTGACCTTCCATGTGGCCTGATGCTGATTGGCCAATCCGGTGTGTACACGGCCACACCATGTGGCGTAACCGCAAAACACGATCCCACTTCCCCCTCGAGGGAGTGGTTAAATAGGGGAGGGGTGCGCCCCTTAGGTCTTTTCCCCCTTCCGCGCCCCTCTGCCGCCAGTTCCTCTTCTTTGTCTTCTCCCGCGACAGCGCCGCCGCCACCTCTTCTAAGTAGCAGCGCCGCTGCCGCACTGCTTCCACGCGCCTCTGCGTCGCCACCCGCCGCTGCGCACCTCCTCCGCCCACGGGTCGTTGTCAGTCTAGGCCGCTGCCCCCCCACCACCGCTAGCGCCAGCGAGGGCAGTAAACTCGAGATGACAGAGGAGGAGCTCGCCGTCGCCGAGCAAGAGATGGAGGAGGACGCCGCCACGGCGGACCGTGGTGCATGGGATGGATCCTGGGTCTGCCAGGATGACCTGGACTGGCTCTACCGCACCAGGCGCATCCCCGCCGGAGTCACCACGTGCCTCGCCTCTGCCGAGCTTGCCCCCTCACCCAATTCGGGTGAGTATGTGGTGTTCTTGTCACACTTTCAGCAGGGTTTCGGTTTGCCGGTCAGCGATTTTTTCCACGATTGGTTGAATACCTACGAACTCCAGCCGGACCACCTTCCTGCCAACGCAATCACCTCTCTCTCTGCTTTCGCCTCAACGATCGAAGGCTATGCCGGATTATGGCCCACGAAGGAGCTATGGATCCGGTTTTTTGGCCTTCGTCGCAACGTCATTCCGAACATTCAGCGTGACCCGGAGGACAAGCAGCTTACACAGTTCGGGGCTGCGTCCATCTCTCCCCGGAGGCTATCCGTTTTCCCCCGAGTCACCGGGCTGGAGTCCTGCAAGGGATGGGCCCGGACTTTATTTTATGTCCGGAACGCCGGCATCGAAGACTTGATCCGGCTGCGCCCCTATACTCTGGGTCCTCCTAACCCGGAGTCGTGGGACGTCATCTCCAAGAAGCCCACGGCCTTGGCCAACCAGGTAAATAAAAGGTTCGCGGAACTGAAGAAGCTCGGGTTGCGCAACAAGGACGCCACGATCACATTCGTCCGCAACCGGATCTCCCCGCTCCAGAAGCGCACTCACAAAGTGTGTCACATGAGCTGGGGCCGCGACCCCAACCAGACCTCCTCCTTCGAGTTGAGCAACACAGAGATCTATCGCCGGGTCAAGGCTCTCTTCACCACCCACAAGGATTTTTCCTCTGAGTGGACGTGGGGAATTGAGCACTTTTGCCGTGATAGGCTTCCTCCCGCGGTAAGTTTTGTGCCGCAAACTTTCTTCAAATTAAACCTTATGTCGGTCGCTGTTGTATTTTTAACTCTGTTGCCTGTTCTGTTCCTTAGCTATTCCTTCAGCAGACCCTCGAAGATGGCACCGATCCCACCCTTAAGTGGGCTCCTGACCGGGAGACCTCGGACGAGGAAGAGCCGGATCAGGAGATGTTCCTTCCAATGACCGACGCTACGAAGCGATCCACCAGTAAACTCTCTTCCATTAGAGATTGGCCTGATGATGAAGATGACTCAGATGTCCAGGTGATGGAAGCTCTTGACGCTGTCCCCCTTTCTTATGCTTTTCCAGCATCAGCTAACCCCGGTGGGAAGATCCATGAGGACCCTCCCCTTGCCGTGGGTGACCCTGTTCCGGTTGCACCGACGTAGAAGCGGGGAGCTGCATCAACTTCTTCCTCTGGACCTTCTCAGCCTACCAAAAGGCGAAAGAAATCCGGGGACAAAACTGCCTCCAAGCCTGCAGCCAAGGCCCCTGCACGAAGGGCTCGGAAGCCTAAGGATCCCCTGACCTCGGATGCGTAAGCCTCTTTTCCCTCAGCCCCTTACTTGCTCTTGTACTGTTTTAGTTACTCATCCGACATTGTTTGATTCGGCAGGGCCGCGGTGGAGGTTCCCCAGAGTGGGTCTAGCATTGCTTCGCCGCTCCGTCCTAGCCCTTCTCCCCCTCGTGGCGACGATCCACGCCCGCTGAGCCCTATTCGACAGTGTTCTGCGGCTGCTCCGGGTTCTGCTCCACCTCGTCAAGAGGGGGGCAACCTTGAAGCGGGGGAGACTGGCCCAGCCGAGGCGGCGGCATCCACAACTTCGGCTCCGCCGCAACCAGCTACCACCAAGACTACCTCAGCACCAGCACCAGCACCAACTTCGGCACCAACACCAACTCTAGCAGCAAGAGCGCCAGCAGCGCCAGCGCCAAGCTCCTCTGCCTCGTTCGAGACTTCTCAGTCTCGGCGAGAAAGTACCCAAACAGCTCCCAAGGGAAAATCTACTTCAACCACTTCCTCCTCCCAGTAGCCCAAGGGCAAAAAGGCCCCTGACGCCACCAGGACAGCGTTCGTCAAGGCTGGAAAGCGCACTCTCGCATCCATGCTTCCCAAGAAGCCTCCAGCATCGAAGGACGCCCCTACCGAGCCAGCTGATGTGCAACAGATGGTTTTGCACACCAGTCCGTCCCTTGCCCTGGTTGAGAGGAGGGAGGCGCATGCGAAGGGCTGGGTGGCGCCCCATATGCCCACCGGCAAGCGGTACCCTCCGAGCCTGACCGAATTCGTCATGAATTAGAACAAGGCGGAGTTCGTCCACAACGACGATCTTCCGGAGAAGTTCGGCCCCGCTGAATTTTCTGCTCAAATGAACATAGCTGCTAAGGCAATCAACCTCGCGGGTCGGATGATGGAGGTACGTTACTTCCTTAGCATGTTGTAGATATTCATGACATAACCATTAGTCCCCGAGCCTCCGGGGGAGTAACTTGTTACTCGGCCGGATGCTCCTTAGAAAACTAACGTAGCTCCGTGGTAACTTCGAATATGCACACACCTAGAGCCGGGTTAAGTTCCACTTGGCCCGGATTTTGTACACTTCGAATATGCACACACCTAGAGCCGGGTTAAGTTCCACTTGGCCCGGATTTTGTACACTTCGAATATGCACACACCTAGAGCCGGGTTAAGTTCCACTTGGCCCGGATTTTGTACACTTCGAATATGCACACACCTAGAGCTGGGTTAAGTTCCACTGGGCCCGGATTTTATACACTTCGAATATGCACACACCTAAAGCCAGGTTAAGTTCCACTTGGTCCGGATTTTGTACACTTCGAATATGCACACACCTAGAGCCGGGTTAAGTTCCACTTGGCCCGGATTTTGTACACTTCGAATATGCACACACCTAGAGCCGGGTTAAGTTCCACTTGGCCCGGATTTTGTACACTTCGAATATGCACACACCTAGAGCCGGGTTAAGTTCCAGATTTTGTCCAAACACCACACGGCAAATGGCCAGGTGATTGATATGGTCTTGAGCTCCGACATTGGCATATGTGTCTTGGTAGCATACCTCTGACAACCATTGCACTTTCTCACCAGATCTTCTGCTTGTTCTAAGGCATTTGGCCTGTAGAACCCATGGCGGAAATCTTTTGCCACCAAGGCTCGGGATGAGGCATGATGCCCGCACTCCCCTTGATGTATATCTCGGAGGATGTCAAGCCCTTCTTCCGGGTCAACGCATCGCTGGAGGACATTGGTCACACTCCTTTTGTATTGCTCGGAATTGATGATTATGTACGCCTTTTCTCTCCTCTGAGTTTGCCTGGATAGCACCTCCTCAGTGGGCAACGTTCCATCTTTCAGGAATCGAAATATAGGCAGTGCCCAAGCTGGTATGGCTCGCACAGGGAACACGTCCTCATCAATTTCCATCTGATCCACCGGCATAACTTCAACCGGATCTCGCCGAGCAGTCCCCAGGTCTCGCGAAGAAGTCCCCGGGCCTCGCGAAGCAGTCCCCGAGTTTCGCGCATCACATCCCGTGTCAATGTCCATGGGCACGGCTCCGGATTCTGCATCCTCCGGGACGTAAATTGAGTCGGTTTCTGGGGACGGCCTGATAGACGGTTTTCTGAGGTATTCCAATGCTACCCCCGGTGGAATTGCTTGTCGGGTTGATCCGAGCTTCGACAGTACGTCAGCAGCCTCATTTTCCACCCAGGGTACATGGTGAAATTCACATCCCTCAAAACAACCAGATATCTTCTGCACATGAAATCTGTACAGTGCCATGTTTGGATCAAGGGCGTCCCATAGTCCCGACACTTGCTGTACTACCAAATCTGAGTCGCCAAAGCATAGGATCTGACGTATCCCAATTTCGTTTGCCACTTTGAGCCCATGCACAAGTGCTTCATACTCAGCGACATTGTTTGATGTCGTGAAATGGATCTGTAGCACATATTTCAGCTAGTCCTTCTTTGGCGAGGTAAGTACAATTCCGGCGCCTAGCCTGGTTTTTGTTTTAGACCCGTCAAAGTGCATCCTCCAGTAATTCGGCTCTGGTAGCGGTGGTTCGTATTGTACCTCGGCCCAGTCCACAAAAAATTTGGCCACGGCCTGAGACTTGATTGCTTCTCTTCTGTCATATTGTGGTGCATAGGGAGCTAGTTCAATTGCCCATTTTGCAATTCTACCACTTGCGTCCTTGTTACTCATTATCTCGGATATGGGAGCCTCACATATTACCTTGATGGGATGCTCCTCAAAGTAATGCTTCAACTTCTTAGCTGCCATATACACACCATATGCCACTTTCTGATAGTGTGGGTAGTTCTGCTTTGAGGCAGACAACACCTCGCTCAGATAATACACTGGCCTCTGCACTAACTTACCCCCTTCATCGCGCTCTACCACAATTACTGCACTTACAACTCGGTTGGTTGCGGCTATATAGAGAAACATTGGCTCCTTTGATGGTGGAGAGGCTAACACTGGTGTAGTGGCTAACATCTTCTTTAAGTGAGCAAAGGCTTCATTGGCCTGCGGCGTCCAAACGAACTTATCCGACATTTTCATGAGTTGATAGAGAGGCAATGCCTTTTCTCCCAACCGACACACAAACCGACTTAACGATGCCAGGCAACCTGTGAACTTCTGGACATCGTTAAGACACTTCGGCAGTTCCATTCGCTCAATGGCCCGGATTTTAGTTGGATTAACTTCGATACCTCGGCTGGAAACAAGAAATCCGAGTAGTTTTCCAGCTGGGACACCGAAGGTACACTTTTCTAGGTTAAGCTTCATCCGGAGCCTTCTTAAGTTCGCGAACGTCTGCCTGATATCGTCAAGGAGCGTCTTGCTTTCCTTGGTCTTGATAACCACATCATCCACAAACACTTGTACATTTTGACCTATTTGGTTGTGCAAACATTTCTGCATAATCTTTGGTACGTTGCTCCTGCATTACGTAAACCAAACGGCATGGTGCGATAGGAATAAGCCCCATACGGGGTGATAAATACGGTCTTTATTTGATCATCTGGATTTAGAGGTATCTGGTGGAAACCAGAATATGCATCAATGAATGACAACAATTCACATCCAGCAGTTGAGTCTATGACCTGATCTATCCTTGGCAGTGGAAATGGATCTTTTGGACATGCCTTGTTCAGGTTCGTGTAATCGATACACATACGCCAAACCACTGCCACATTCGGATCATCCTTCTTCTTCTCCACCAGCACCGAATTAGATAGCCAATCCGGGTAAAGAACTTCCATGATAAATCCTGCAGCCAACAACCGAGCTATCTCATCTTCGATGACTTTCCTCCTATCTTCGGCGAAGCGGCGGAGAGGTTGGTTCACCGGCTTTGCTCCGGGTCTCACATTCAAAGAGTGCTCGGCCAACTCCCTCGGAACACCTTGCAAGTCATGTGTGGACCAAGCAAAAATATCCCGATTCTCACGGAGGAAGTCGATGAGCTCGCTTTCCTATTTGTCATTTAACCCGGCACCAATTGTTACGGGGCGCTCTAGGAACATATCATCAACAGGCACCTTCTTGGTATCATTTGTGGCTTGGAATGAGACACTCCCATGCAGGTTACTCAGCGTCGGCATATACTGCTGCGCGGACTGAGCCAATGCCGCCACCTCTTGAATTTTTCTTTTCTCTTGCGCAATCACGAGTGACTCGGCTAGATTAGACCCGGCCGACGCACACTCAATGGAACGTCGGAAATCTCCAGCAATAGTAATCACTCCGTTTGGCCCGTGCAACTTCATCTTTAAGTAACTGATGTGACAACTTGCCATGAACTTGTTCAGCGCTGGTCTTCCGAGTAACGCGTGATACGCACTTTCCAAGTTCACCACTTCAAACTCCAAATTCTCAGTTCGGCAGTTATCTCTCGTGCCGAACAATACGTCAACCCGGACCTTGCCTATGGGCTCACAAGAAATGCCGGGCACAATACCATGGAAAGTTGTCCTTGTAGCCTGGAGCATGTTCTCCGAGATACCCAACTTGCGCATTGTATCCGCATACATGATGTTAATGCTACTGCCATTCTCAATCAATACCTTTGAGAACCTCACATTGATGTTTGGCCCAATGAATGTCGGGTCCAGAACTAACGCATATAAACCAGGACTTGGCATAAGCTTGGGATGATATTTAATGCTCCAAGTGATTTCTTGGTCCGACCAAGGCATATACCTCGTCACCGCTGGCATTACCGCATTCACCTCCATATGTCGGCGCTGGAAGCTCTTTCTATCTGTTTCCTCAGTGGTAAACACACAGTAACTCTGATGATGCTCTCTGTACTCATTCCTCCCCTCATTTCCGGGGTACCTCTGATCCAGCTGATGCTGGTTTTCTACCTGATGCACTGCATCCCTTCTCTCATGGTAATCATACCTCGGCGGAGGGGGAGGCAACATTAGCTATTGCGTGTTTGCTCCAGAGAGCAATTGCTGCCGGGGTAACTCCTTCCGAGGTTGATCATTCCGAGGTGCCTGAGCATTCCCCGAACCACCTTGTTCTATTTTACGCATCCACTCACATTGCCTCGTAGTATGACCCAATGGGTTACTTGGATTTGGCGTGTGAAATTTACACGGCTGATCCAACATCGACTCATAAGTGTACCTCGGACGGTCCTTCTTTTCTTGCCACTGTTTCTTCTGCTCTAGCATCCAAGTTTTCTTGCCATCATTTCTTGGTGTCCATTGTCCCCCTCCAGTTTTGTGACGTTGATAGCCTCCTGCTCCGGGCTGATCTTGATTCACAGCTGCAACTTGTTGCGAACTGTACTGGTGATCCGGTCTGTCATCTCTTCTTTTTCCTCTGTAATCATTCCTCCAGGATGATCCGGCTCCATCTCTCTGGTAGTATTCCTCATTTGACTCGTTTGACACGAGCCTGGGTTGAGTCGGATCACCCAAAGCATACGAATCAGCAATCCGGATCATCTCTGCCAATGTGGTTGGCATTTTCCTTTGCAACTTCTGCCATAGCTCGCTTGCATATCTGCACCCTTGCGCAAACCACGCTATGGCATGTGACTCTATCACACCCTCACACGAGTTTCTCACGGTACACCACCGGGTTAAAAACTCCCGGTCCGTCTCGTTCGGTCTCTTCTTACACATAGCTAGGTCTGTGGCCTATTTGGCCTTTGATACGTACTTGACAAATTGCTGATAAACATTTCCTCAAAATCGATCCAGCAGTTAATACTTCCGGGCGGCAAATTCTTCAGCCATACCCTTGTTGGCCCCTCCAAAATCTGGGGTACGTATCTCACAGCCCATCTCAAGTTGCCTGTAGCAATTTTCACAGCTGTAGCATAGTTTATCAACCAATCCTCCGGCTTAGTACTGCCGTCATACGTCTTTGTGCCTCTGGGAAACTGGAAGTTAGGTACTGGCGGCTCCTTCATGATTCGGGGCCCAAAACACGCAGGACGCGGTGGACCTTGACATTCGATCTGTTCCGACCTATACAGTCGATCCAGTTTCAACCTGGCATCATCAGGCATCAAATCCCTGCTTCCCAATCTTGACCCTATCACATGATAGTCCGGCCTTGGGTATCCTGCGTTCACCATTTCCGGATCTCCATCGTTATACTGGTCTTGCTCTCGTGGAGCAGCTCTCTGTTGCATACCTCGGCCGGCACTTTGCTATCTCCTTTGTATATTCCGCTGCTGCGGTTGTCCTGCTCATGCCGAGTTTTCACTGTCCGGCATTGCCGTTTACAGCATTTCCTTGACTGGCATTGCCTTGGTCGCGGTTACCTTGGCCAGCTTCACCTCGGCTCATACTTCGTCGATCATCATTTTTCTGTACTTCTTTTCCTTTCCCTGCCCGTGTTGAGTCATACGGGACGATCTGTTTGTTCCTTCTGGCCGAGGTTACTACCTCTTCTCTCCTAGGACCCCCATGAGGAGATGATGCGGCTCCAGCGGATTTCTCCGGGTTACCCACTGCCGAATGAACGATCTTGGAGGCCCCAGTTCTCTCCGGGTTAGCCCTGAGCAATTCCTCATTCTGCCTGTTCGCGATCCGAACCAACTCATTGACCCTATCTTGTTGTCTTTGACGGGCTTCACCCGTTAGACCCTCTAACTCGGATGCAGCTGCATCCGCTGCTCTGAGGTTCTTAGCCGAGGTACTATACCTTGACAGCCCCACGGACAAACAGTTCTCTAACTCCTCAATCCTAGTATCACCCTCTCTATTCATTTCACTCATGAGATTTCTCCCCTTCACTTTTACAGCCTAGTTTCCTCTAGCTCGGCCTGTGCCAGAGCCGGATCTACTGCTGCTACTACAGGGTTTGCCAAGCTATCCATCGCTTCCCGCAGCACATTCTCGGGCCTCTCTAGTGGAGGACCTCTACCTTTCCTCGGTGACTTAGGCGTTACCTCTGGATCTGGTGTCGGATCCTTGCTTGTGCCTGCACCACGCGCAGTCATCATCACCTCAGCACGGTCCGGGGAGTGAGTGATATGCGCCCCGTGAACCACACTAAGGGGTGGCTCCCCTGCCTCGATGACGTGCCGCGGATGAACGCACGACACATCGACAGCAACGTAGACCTTATGCGCGCCGAGCTTGATGAAGAGGCCGTTGCGCGGAAGCGGGCGCGTGCCGAAGCAGCCAGCGTTGTCGCTAACAAAGTCCAGCGCTCCAAAGCGCTGAACGAGCCTGGAGATAATGCGTTCGCCGGCGCCGATGAGGTTTTCCGTCCGGATCTTGACCCCTGCTAGCGCCGCTAGCCCCACGGTGGGCGCCAACTGTCGTGGTGGTGTCACAACAGATGCCATGGATAGGCTAAAGGTGGGGACTAATATGCACTAGGGGTATCCAGGGAGGGATAGTGAGGTGATTCCTCACACAGAAGTTATATCTGATTCACTTCCAAGGTTTACAAGTGCTCCTAGAGCTGTCTTGGGGAGAGGAGGAAGAAGGGACTCTCTTACTTTCGCCACTAGCTAACCCGTACAAGACCAACCCGTAGAACCTAACCCTTCTACAGAGGCCCTAGCCCTCCTTATATAGGGGTGGCTAGGTCCCCACTTAGGAATATGCCTCCTCCCAAAATAGTAAGCCGACCGGGTTACTTTTCCCCCGCGTCACCCATGCAGAGGCTACGTGAGCCTCTGCGGCTCCTACGTCACCCGACATTGGCTTCATCACCTTTGTCGGCCACGCCTCGCTGGTCCTCCCTCTGTCCGCTTCGCTCATGCCGTGCGTACCGGGGCTACTTTTGACCAGCGAGATTGCTTCCTTCTCCTAGAAGCTTGACATGACCCGGATCGTAGTTGATCCGGCCACACCCGTTCCTGCATGAAAGTTAGATACATCGTTTCAACTTACGGCTTAAGTCGGTTGAGACCTAGTTAGGTGGACGCCCCCTGGTCCGGGTTACTCTGTGATTCGGCCTGCCTTGAGGTGGCCCGGCCAGCATCCGCTTTGACCTTGCCGAACCTCGGCTAACTCGGCCTTTATACCCCGGCGTGACCCTATCCGGGGGTATCCCCCAACAACTTATATTCGAGGAGAAGGAGGTCATGTGGTTACTATTGTTTCAATATAGAGAAGAAGTTTGAGGGCCACGTTTCTTGGAGTTTCGCTAAGAAGATAGCGCCTGATTGGAGCATATGAATATTATCTTCCCTGACTGGTCTTTAGACTGAAACTTTGTTCACTATTCTTCAGATTGAAAACTTAAAGTACTTATCACATTTTATTAGTTTATCTAATGATACGTGAAAAATTGCAGTACTTATCTTGAAGGTTAATTAATTTCCTCTCACACCTATGCTTGTGGTTTGTACCGTCAGTTATGGGAGGGCTGTCACACGAAAAATAAATTGCTTACGCAAGCACATGGTCATGTGTTGCATGCGCAGACTGACAAATGCAAGATTTGCTCAAGTTTTATGTGGTACTAATTGCATTTTTTAATAATGTCTGCATTGAACCTGAGTTGAGAACATGGCTTTCATTTAGTTTCTTGATAGTGTTTTCATTTCAACCCGAACAACTGTCTTCAATTCATGTTCCTTTCTGAATTTTCTCCATGTCGATGAGCTATACATATAGATGCATATAGTTACCATCATATCGACTCATATAAGATTACCACAGGATGTATTTGAAATTTGGACAAGAAATCCAAGGATTTGCGTTTCAAATGGAGACGTGTCGTTTGCAAGTGCCTGTATACTCACTACGGGAAAAACTTTCTTTGCCGTACAGGAAAACCACACGAAGGAGACAAGGAACACGGCAACGGCTTTGCCGTGTGTATACACACGGCAAAAGTCACACGGCAGCGTTTGCGACGGCAAAGAGGCTTTGCCGTGTGTCTCCATTGCAAAACACGGCAAAGCCTTTGCCGTGTGTCTGGCAGGCGTAAACGGCACAGTAAAGTAACTTCACGGTTCCGTCCGTTTGACGGAGCCAAAGGGACTTTGCCGTGTTTTCGCTTTGCCGTGTGTTTTGGTCCTTTGTCGTCCCCATATCCTTTGCCGTGTGCCTATTCTGTGTCGTGTGTTGTGCCTTTGCCGTGTGTCCTCTGGGAGTTACCACACGGCAACGAATGCTGCTTTGCCGTGTGCTGCAGCTGAAAAACACGCGGCAGAGACCGTCCCTTTGTCGTGTGCCTCTTGTAGGTGGAACACGGCAAAGGGTTGTCTGCCCAGCGCCTGCTGCACAGGCTGCTGCCACCTGTCCGCCTTTGCCGTGTGTATACACACGGCAAAGGGCCCAGATTTTTTCACTTTTTCTCTGTTTTTCTTTCATTTCCTGCATTTGAAAACACATAATATACATATTTGATCATATAGATCATCACCAACACATAATACATGTATATGATCATAAGATCATCACCAACACCAAAATAACAATAATATGATCATATATCATCACAAACACTACCAAAATCATATCATCATCACCACACAAGCAACAATGCAAACTTCACAAGAACAAGTAATAAACCATTCACAAATATTACAAGTTTATTCTTCTTCCCACCCACAAGACCATCACCGCCAAGTGCTCCACAAGCTCATGCTCCGAATCCATCGTGATATCTTACAAGTTTAAGAAAAGTACGTCAATATGGCAAGTAAAATTCATGACAAGGCTAAATTTTCTATATATCTCATGGCAAGGTGATGAAAATGACAAGTACAATTTGAGAATGGCATATAATTATCTACAAGTGTCATGGCAACGCTAAATTTTCTACAAGTGTCATGGCATGACTAAATTTTCTATAAGTATGATGGCATGACTAAATTTGACAAGTGTAGGAGAACTAACCGTGATGCACACATGATGGCCACAACCTCAAAGCCCTCCTACAAGGTCAAAAGCACAATCATGAGACTCTCACAATCGATTTCCAAATGTATCGAGTACCAATATCGAGTGATGCACAAGGTCAAGTGTAGGAGAACTAACCTGGAGGACTCTGATCTAGCCTCCGGACGACCGACGGATTGATGATGGTGAAAGGCGACTGGTTGTTCGATCCACCGTCTGACCCACTAGGCGGCGCCTGGTTGTTGATCCACGAGGTGGCATCAAATTAGCCAACTACACGATGGGAAATTGTGAGCATTAGACAATAAGAAAATATTGAAAATTACGAGCATTAGACAATAAAGACATGTGATCACTTACCCACGGGAAGGCGAAAGGAGGAGTAGGAAGAGACCCTGGTGGAGCAGTCATGAGAATTTGGTTTCCCATCCACTACGTCATCTGTTGTTGCTGCTCCAGCATCGCCTGCTGCTGCCTAAGCTGCTGCTCCAGCTGTAGCTGCCGCTGCTCAGCCGCCTCTCTGCTTGCCCTCTCAGCGGCCATCTCCTCCTACGTCGTGTAGCCGCGATTTCACGAACATTGCAATGTAAAACATGTAGTAAAACAAAGATGATTGAGGAAGAATAACATACCCGTAACTGGTTGACATCTATAACCGAAGGACGTGGATGGGTCTCTATGGCAGGCATGGAGCTCGTCCTGCCACGCCGGATCTAGCGCATAGATGGAACGGTCCTAGGGTCGACGGACCCGTCAACAATCCATAGGTGGCCATTCCTCTGGCCCTGTCCCGCCAGCACGGCAACCTCAGGAAATAAGGGGCGGTGTTAGGGTTGGAATCTTCGCCGTGCACTTGCTTGTACTTCTCGGGGTACTTCGTACCCCAGATCTTGGCTCCCTCATTGATCCACGAGGAGCCGTCCACAGGCTCGTCCAAGGTGCACATCTTCTTCCAAATGGCAAACATGGGCGGCTCCACACCTGTCTTTACTTTGTGCAAATGAGAGGACAAAGATAAGTGAAGGGGGACTCCCTTGCGGAGTAAAGAATAACATGAGAAGCAAAAATAAAGAAAGCATTTGCTCACCTCTTTTTGGCTGACAAGGGCGAGGGGGATGCTGCCTTGGCGGTGTGATCCACCCTTCATCTCCTCTCGCCGCTTCTTTGCGGCCTCGTGTCTCTTGAGGTACTCGGCGTGAGTCCACCACTCTACCATCGCCGTGAAGCACCTCATGTCATTACCGACAAATTGAGGAGGGTTCTACATGCACAAGGTACAGGTATTAGTACAACATGAAATAGATGAAGGTCAAAAAATCAATAAAACAGAAACACAACTACCTGTAGGTACTGCCATGGCTCGAAGAGCATGCCCCGGGCTTGACTCTTGTTCATCCAGATCTTACGATCGCCAAACCAGTTGCGGACAGAGTTCATGCGTGCCTCGTAGTGCATGTCTTGCACCTTCCTCTTGGCAAGCTCGTTCACGATCGCCATGCACTCCCTTGAGTTCTCCCTGTGCATGTCGAAGTAATTCTACAAGTATGCACATAGGAAAAAGAGGAGTCAAAGCCACGAGTCAAAGCCGTGGTGATTTAATTATGACAAGTGAAACAAACTTACCCAGAACAGAACTTGAATCTTCTCCGCCATGTGGTTGTACTTTTTAGTCGGATCCGGGCGTAGTGGTAATGCTTCCAAGTCCAAGCTACATCCTCCTGACCATTTGGGAGAGTGACAATCCCAGGAAAATACGCTCGAACCAGGGCTCCAAGGATGCTCGAGTAGCCACGATACGGCTTCATTCCATCCTCATATAGAAAGGAACTGCAAAATGAAAAATCATAATCAGTATGTGATGAAAATTCCAATATATGGTTAGCGGGTCAAATAATGTACCTCTTCCTAGCGGGTACGAGAACCTTATCCGCATAGGCATAAGGTAGATCGGGGAGTCTCGCAACCCCACGCCGATACGGAGCCTTGCTCTATGGCGTAAGCCGCGGGTCCATGGTCGCGTACGCCTCAAGGTACGACGTCTCATCCTCCGGAGGATCCCACCTCAAGGTCATGTCAAGCTCGTAGGGTAAAGACCCCAACCCCTCGTCCTCCGACTGCTCCGACTGCTGCGACTGCGCCTCATCATCCTCTTGGTCCTCCTCCTCCTGGTCCTGGTCCTCCTCCTCCTCCTGGTCCTGCTCCTCCTCCTCCTGGTCCACCACGGCCGGGGGGGACTAGGATTCCTCCCACGCCTCCCACGCCCCCGGCGCTGTGAAGTGCGCGGTGGAGGACTAGCACGCTCTCTCGAAGCCGATGTTGAAGCTTTCGAACCACCCTTTTTTGAACCACCACTCACAAGGTCAACCAAGCTTTTTAGCTTTTTTTTAACGCCCTCCCCCCCCCCGGCATCTTTCAATCACCTGCAAAACAGAATGAAAAGAGTAGTTTATTAGTACACATTAATTAGATGAATAATAGTAAAAGCAACACCGATGAAAATAGATGAATATTAGAATGAAAAGCAACAATGAACATAATTAGATGAATAATAGTAAAAGCAACACCGATGAAAATAGATGAATATTAGTAAAAGCAACAATGATCAAAATCGATGGATATTAGTAAAAGCAACAAAATTTATTACATAGCATAGAATTCCTACAAATACAACAAACCGACAAATAGTACTACATAGATTAGTCTCATATTATTACTACTACATACATCAGAAGTCTGTGTCGGGATTACGAATTGGAACATAGGTTTCATCATCGCTATCATTCTCGGGCCACCAATAATCATCCACGAAACCTGGAGGTGGTCCTTGTGGAGCGTTGACGTCATGGCCTGCACGGAACGCCTCGAGCAAACTCACATCTTGTTGGTTCTGAACCTCCTCAACTTCATCTTGCATAGTGTTTTCCTCCTAGGCTTCTTGGTCATCATCTACGACCATGTCACTATCGGCGGACAAGTTGATAGTGAATTGCCCGGGGAGCCCTTCTTCCTGATAAAACTCGCCATCATTTGTTGAAGGGTCTAGGCGGCGGTAATCATCCTTGTTTGGCAAGGGCGGCCTGTTGCGTGTTAGTACCGTCATCACAACATCCTAGTCCTTTAGACGTTTTGTAGGGTTTTGGCATGGGTACGGAAGATAGAATACTTGGAAGGCCTAAGTAGCCAAAATATAGACATCATCTCCCGCATAAACGGAACTTCTCTTAACTTTGACCAGTCCAATTTCAGGATCCTGTTTCACCTGATGTGGGTCAAACCAATGGCATTTGAATACAACGGGATTTAGCCCTTTGCCAAAACCGTAATTCAACTCATATATACCCTCGACTCTTCCATAATACTGGAGGCCATCTGAGCCTTCACAAAAGACCCTGCTATTTGTTGTCTTCCGGTTGGGCCGGATAGTTGTGTATTCATGGGTATGGAAGCGATACCCATTCACGTCATAAGCATTGAACATGTCGACTGAATGGTTAAAGCCCCTGGCAATATTTCTTAGCTCAGGTTGCATATCTTTGTTAGTATTTGCCTACAAGTTAGAACGAGAAGTTTAGCACGAGAAGTTTAGCACAAGAAGTTGGATGGAATAGTACCAAACCACAGAACCAGCTGATGAAACCGAAACCACCACCCTTATAGAATAGATCATGCTCCTCTTTCGGGTTAGGATCCCAAACTGGATTCTTCCAATATGCACGCTTGAACCGTCTATACCAATTTAAAAAGAAGAGTTAGGCACGAACATAGGAGCAACTGTTTGCGAAAATATAAAGGTGAGCACTTACTCGATGTACGGCTTCACTTCATCCATGGTGTTCAAGACATACGACTGGATCAACTCCCGCTCAGGTTTTTTCATTATGAACTTCTTCGTGCCACTTGATTTGCCACCAAGCCCTCTGAAGATGCTAAGCTTTGGTACATCCTCAGGGTTGGCGGCATT